>CM074773.1:2964524-3187709 GCA_037355735.1 Pseudo-nitzschia delicatissima | reverse complement strand
AGAAGAATGCACAATTCCACGGTTTCATATCGACGACAAACTTGCAGTGGGATTAGGAACTCTTGTTGGACCAGTCCTCTTGGAGGGATGGGAGATCGATTCGAAAGTCTGGAACAAAAATGAACTGATGGAACATGTCGGCGATTATCCGCAATACCTCAAGGATCTCACCGTCCAACCGCTCAAGACAAAAGACAAAAACCTGTGCCTTTTGAAAGGAAAAGATGTTGCAGAGTTGTTGACCGACAATGACTTGCTATTATTTACCAACAACAAGGAAAACGAACCCTTTATGAAAGATCTTCGAACCAGTTACAACGTCCCATCCGTCGTCAAACACATCAAAGGATTTGAGGTTTTCAGTGCCTTGGCAACCGATAAATATCATTCTATGCATGCTCATGGAGAATCGTGGTTGGGTCAAGTCTCTGGTCGCAGAGTTTGGTGGTTCCTACCGCCGGACACAACGCCGAAACCCGAACGCGTCGACGCCTGCGGGTATCCTCACCGGAAAATACAAGCCTCCTCCCAACGCAATGACATGCACACAGAATCCTGGCGAGATCATTTGGTTTCCAAAGGATTGGTTTCCATGCAACGTGTGCCCTGGATGAATGGACGGTTGGGATCGGTGCCCAGCAGGGAAGAACCATTCGCCAGAATTTTCAAAAACTCAAGCCAAAGGAATTTCTCAGAATGGACAAAAAGGGGACATACAAACAGCGAAAGAATGAAACTCTGGAGGCATGCCTTCCCAACAAATCATCGCCGACGGAGAAAAACGAAAATGAAATGATAATGAAAACGAGAAAGAATGGCAGTGGTTTGACGGAGATTTGAATGCCTATTATAATTCGCTCGAGACGCAGATTCATGACCGCAATCCCAACGACATCGCGTCGTATGCTGTCCACCGTTGGATGGGGAAACAACGTTCGACGGAAGAACACTATGAACTAATTGATCGCGCTATTTCAAAACACCATGGCGGAAAATCTTCTCTTCGCGTATTCGACGGTGGATGCGGGCTTGGATCAGCGCTCATGTTTTTTGAAAAAAGACATCCAGATTGGGAATTGACCGGACACACGATATCCGAAGAACAACATCGATTCGTCGAAACGAAGCTTCCCGATCACAGCTTTACTGTGAAACTACGATCGTATGATGATATTGATAATGTCGACAGCAACGGGAAAAAGATTCTCTACGATGTTATTTATAGTATCGAGGCATTGATTCATTCGACCGACGTTGCTAAAACTATGAGAGAATGGGCAGAACATCTGGCTCCAGGGGGGATCATCGTCATCATCGATGACTACGTGTCGGAAGGAGTGGACATAACTGCAGATGATGTCCAAAACTTTTCGAAATCATGGCTAGCGAATATGTTAATCACCCCACTCGAGTTTGAAAAGCTTTCCAACACCTTCGGCTTGAAAGTTGTCGAGAATCGCGATCTGCTCGCAGAATACGAAATTGTAAAAATCAACTACAAGAACCACAAACCCGACATCAAACCCATCGCTGACCGCAATCACCAGGGATGGATGGGATCTAAATGGAGACAACGATTGACCGTGGAAGGAAAACTAGGGTACAATATGATTGTCCTCAAGAATGACAATGGCATTTCACAGGTTGTTGACGAAAGCCATTGTGACGCAGTCCCGTATACAGCCGATGGTGCTCGTGCCGAGTTTACAGAAATTACGCCACAGCTCATGTCGGGAAAAGGATCGACTGGTGGAAAAGCTATGGCTTGCATCTCTGGTTGGTACTGCTGCAACAAGGGGTTCGAGTGGTATGATCATCTCGATGCCCATCGGACAGACAACACTGCCTTCCTAAAACTCGAACGAAACCTATTCGGACACTACGTCGATATTTTTGCCAAGCACTTGAACGAATACTATGCCAACTATCCGGCATCCTTCGGTGGAGGTAAATTCTTGGATATTGGTGGGACCGGAAGCACCGCTTCAGGAATGACAAAGGTGACAAGCAAATTTCAGCATTTCGCGGGGCCATTAGAATATTGGAAACTTGATTCTGATCAGGCCGCGAAGACGATGGAGCGTACGCTATTCTGTGATATCGACGATTGTCCCGCCGCCGAAACTTGTGGATTCGACGTCACGTTTTCTCATACGGTTCTGGAACACGCAAAGCGGCCATGGAAGTCTTTCGATACAATCGCACGAATAACGAAGAAAGGGGGGCTAACCATGCATCTGGTACCTTGGTCATACCAATACCATGCAACTCCGGACGACAACTATCGTTTCAGCCATAAGGCCCTCATTACGCTGCTCGAAGATCGGGGGTTCGACGTGTTGGATGTCGGTTATGACATTTGTACGAAACAGGATCACAAGAAAAAGCGGGTCGATGAACACTACGACGTCATTTGGCTAACATATGTTGTGGGTAGGAAACGATAGTTGTTTCGTCTTAATAAATACCCCGCAGATTGACTCGATATAGATACTTGCATTCTCATTCATAAGGAGTAAAATGGGATTCTGCTGCCAACTTCAACAAAGTAATAACTATTAGAATTCAGCTCTCCCTTTTTGTTCCTCTTATCGCTAACGTGAAAGTATGTAGAATATTCTTCGAATCATGTTTTGTCGCCCTGCGCGATCGACTCTTTGGTAATTAGATTATCCGAGTCGGCCGTGTTGATCGTTGAAAAACGTTCTGTTTTTTGTATGTTCGACACGTGCCTTTCGAGCTCACGCGAGGTGCGAAGAAAAAATAAAAATGAAGGCGCCACATTTTTAGTGTCTCGAGAGCCATCGCAAACTTTCCGCTAAACTTTCTATTTCGATAACTTCCTTCGTGAATATAATCAGGAACCCTCGATATCATTCCACATCATAATCGCAACAAACATTTCGCAAACCAAACCTGACTGGATTGAAAACAATGGTGACGAGGACACCAAGGCGCCAAAAACTCGATGCAACGCCGTCAATTAATGATATTGAACAATAAAAAAGAGGCGAGGACAGCTAAGCCAACTGACTCCCTACCGCTTTCAATTCTTCAATATGGACATTACAATCGCCCGGAGCAATGACAAGAATGAGAAACGGGAAGCAGACAATATATTCGTTCGGAGCTATGAGAAACGAGAGGCGGGACAACAAATCGCAACAAGTGCAGAGGTTCTACAACCAGATGAATATCACCTACCAGAATTTTTAGGAATATTTCCATCTTGGTCTCCAAGTCAAATACCAACGGAGCTACAGGATACCAGAATATCTGATGGTTTTACTACAACGTCACTGTACGTATCTGCAGAGCAGATATCTACCATATTCGCTTCATCGTGTCCTTCGTTGTCTTTTGATACGAATCAAGACATTCTATATTGGGATAGTGGCGAAACATCCGATTCGACAATTGTTAAATCTCTCAAGAGAATGTTGCCATTCAACCGGGACAAAAGTGTAGCACACGAGTATGATACGAATAATGGAGAAGAATCATTGGTGTATGCTGTGGAGGCCTCTTTGGTCTGGATGGTTGTCACTCTCGGCCTTGGATTTTGGTTAATCCTTTTATGCATTTTACGAAAAGTAACGACTACGAAATTTAAAAAACGTTCGTCCAGGCAACTTCCTAGTATACTTCGACGACCATCATTTGAGCATTATCGTGTGAAGAAATACAGCCATAATGAACAGGTCGAGAAATGTCATTTTGGCAAGAAGTCGGAAGATTTCAACGAGAAGATTCAAATCCAACAAAAGGAAAGAAGAAAATGCAACAGAATTTTCATCGAAAGCAGATAATTTGTCGCAGCGTATCCGAACTATACACAAAGTGAGCTCTAACAGCCTGAATGATTGTAATATTTATGTGAAGACGATGGGAAACGTTGGCGCAAAAGCCAAAATACGGGAGAAAAAATCAGCGAATGACAAGGCTTTTACCAATGCAAATATTGTCGAGTGCCAAAAGACGAAAAAAGGAAACAGCAATAACGAAGGACGTGCCCAATCAGAACTATTTTCGAGCAAAATTGAAGAAATGAGGAGCTCTGTTGGTGGCGACAAAAAAAATGGCCAAAACGAACAATATTTCATACCAGAAATTGCCAATTATGTCAGATTTATCAATGCCGCCCGGACTATCCAAGTCTTCTTCCTCGTCCTCGTCTTATCGGAGTGAATGCGATGGAGGAGAGACGACTGATGAAGCTTCGGTAGAAGTGTTAGCTACAGATGATATTTATACAGGTAGTGTTCCTGCTATACGTGCAATGGGGAGTCCGCCTCTAAATTATCTTTCATACTGTTTGGAAGAATCCGAGTCCGATTCTTTTACGCGACAAAATAACCAGGCGCAACTCGACAACGACTCGGACATACAATTACTCTCTTTGGAAAGCATAAGTTCTGCGTCGTTAAAATCCCGCTCGAGTTCCACACGGAATATGGAATTGTTGCGGTTCCCGAAAGTCCCAAAGTTCGAAATTCACGGTATTTCTGTTCCTGGGAGAGGGGCAAAGAAGGACAAAATTGATCCAACACATCTTTCGACGTGTCAAACGACAACGAAGACAAGTTTAAATAAAAGGGACAAGCAGTATTTTTATCTGGGGAATCACGGGAGAGTCGATGCAGATTGCGTCGGTGGGGAAAATGGGGCATACCCTCCCGTGAATGAAATGAAAAACTGCAATATCGACCGGGTGTCTTCATGGAAACAAGTCGTGTTGCAGGATAGATTGGCTGGACAGTCGGATAATTTGACGATGCTATTGCGCTGTGACGATAGCAATACCACAGTCGATTTGTTGGCGGACAGCGATAGCAGCCAAAGCAGTATTGAAAGTATCGATTCGAATACGAAGATTCTTGGCCACTCTAACAAATCCATCCCATTGATCCCCCCACAGCAACAGAGAATTGAAGAACTCAACAAGCGTCTACTTGCTACAAAGACGACTGGTGAAACATCAATGTTTCTTTCGAGACAGCAGAATCATACAACAATAGAAGAAAGGGGAGACGTAAAAAGATTCGAGAAAACTCGAAAAGAACTGACAATTCGCCAAGTTGCGGCAGAATCATCTATTCAACGCAACAAGAGGAAGGACGCAATTCGAAAAGAAAATCCAGAGTGCCATCTGAGCACACCGATGACGGGGGATCTCGAAGCTCTAATTTTCGAAGGTGATGAAGAAACCAAAGTTTGTGGAACGTACAGAAAAGTTCAAAATCGAAAGGGATCAGCGGTGTCATTGTATCGCGGAAAACGAATCGTAATAATCTTCTCTTGCGTATTGCTCATCGTATCGATGGTTATATTTGTTGCGATGGGAATTTCGGAATTATACAGATTCCATGAAAGCATTGCGTCACAATTCGACTCCCTCATGGACGAAATTACAAAGCCCTTTCTGTTCGAAAACGATGATCTCTACTCTTTTTTGGGCGAGTTAGATCGAAAAAGGCAACAACTGTACCTCAATCTAAATGATCATTGTCCCCGAATCTCCTCCCAACTCTGTGGCTATAATTTCGATTCGGTTTTCGCATCGTCATGCACGTTGGAAGGTGTTCCGTTCAGTGAAACGTGGAAGAAACTACTTATTGCATCCGATCGTATGGTGCCTTCTACCTCCTCTTCAAAGAGCTCATCAGATTCACTTTCGGAATGGTGGGTTATCGCAAAGAATCAATCTCTGAGTGTATCTTCTACGCTAAGGACACGCTTTCGGAACGAGGCCGAGAAATGGAAATGGTGCCTTTCAATTGCGCTCACATCCGGTATTGGGATGTCCTTTCTGGCCACTAGCGTACTTTTCATCGTGTTATATCCGATTCTTGAAAAACGCTGGAATTTCAATTGGAAAGAGAAACTGCCGTATCTCAAATTTGGGGAAGACAACCGTCGATTTTCCTTTTGCACTGGAAGGATATTTGCGACAATATTTTGGTCGCTGTTTGTGGCTATTTGGCTGCTTGGCATGACTTTTGCCGTCATGATGGTAGCTACCGTTGACGTGTGTGACTCGGAATTACCCAATGCGGTGTTGGGCAATGAGTTTGAAAAATGGGAAGAACGAATTCCAGGCTACGAGTCCTATATTACGGAATTTTGGCAACAGCAGCTACGATATTGCGGTCGAACATCGACAACGAACGGGCCAAACGGAATATATCCCGCACAATTGACGGACCGAATCGATTTGTTATCGCATCTCGTCGGGCCAATCCAAAACATTACAGAGGCCCTGGAGAATCTTTCATCTTCCGGATTCTATCCGAATGTTTGTGGTCGTGATGTAGCTTCTGTCTTACAAGCTACACAGGACATGGGTTCGCAGGTGTGTAGCGACGTGGAATTTGTTACAAACGCCTACCTGGAAATAATGTCGTGCGACCATTCGTCGTGGTTGCCATTGTACAATACGATGGTGAAGGAAACAATCTGTACACGAGGTTTGAGCGGTCTTACGTGGGCCACAGTGATGCAAGTCGTCATCCTGTTCGTTTCGCTTGTTCTTTGGGTATTCCGATCTGACTTTTTGGTTTCGTCGAAAACGAATATTTGGGAAGATATAAGATAGCTTGACATGAGTCGAAAATAACGATAACTGCATAAACTATTACACACGTTGTAAATGAAATAGAATAAATAAATTCATACTTGGTATTGGTTAATATTATATACAGCACAACCCAGGACGAAAAATACTTTTTGTTTCCACTCAACCCGATTTAACCCGTTGGGAAGAAATATTTTCCAAAACACGACGAGTCGTCGCTCATGTTAAAATCAAGCATTTGGTTTTGTAGCATGTGATTGTACATTGTATCGCTTGGTTGCAAATGATGACCAGACACCATTCTATTGTTCGCTATGTTCGCGTTGCTGCCCGGTCTGCAATTAGAAGCAATGTCACCGCACATGAGGGTTATTTTTCGTCGTTTTGTCGAACCATCGTGGGCACGGTGACCGGATTGCAAGAAAAAGTATGACTGGTGATCAGTCCCTTCGAAACCAAAAGGCTTGAACTCGCTCGTGATTGCCGGAGCGAACACCGGACTTGTCCCATCATCGGAGATAACTTTGGAAGCCTTTTCACCGTCTTGATCGTGTTGACTGCTTTTGGTTGTTATCGTTGTGGCTGTTTTTTGTCGCTGCGATGCCCTTTGGGACGTGGTCTTGTTTTCTTGGCTTGTCTTGGTATTGTTGTGGATATTGTTGATGCTATTGCTCTTGAAATGATCTCTGTTGTATTGCTTGAGAGCCGAGGCTATCTTTTCCCGAATAGCTTTGCGGTCAGTCATGACAATCCACATACCTCCACTTCCATGGCCGAGGGGTGTCCATTCCAGAAATCGTCCACCCTTGGCTTCGATTTGTTGGACGATCTTCCAGGTGATAGCGTACTTGCCACTTCTGCCCGCTTCCGAGTGCTGGTCGCTTGCCGCGGCGATGAGTTCCCGGTACTGCATATTTCCTGGATTGCGTTTGTATAGCGGGCGACCCTTTCGGAAGACAACGTCATTCGAGGAGGGACATTCGACAATTTCCAGCTGCTCCGAAGGTGACTCGCATGAAATGTTGCATGGAATGTTTTTCTTGAAAGACAACTTCCTCTGTTGTTCCATCTTCTTCTTTTGTTCTTCCTTGAACTTGAGCATGGAGACCCAGCTTGATTGGTAATCGGTTTTTACCTTTCCTGTAGTTGTCATGGGCATCAATGCCTCCGGAATGCCATAGTTGGAGAGTTTGTAGCGAAGCTCAATCTCTTGGCCTGAAGAATGTGAATACAATTATGAATATGAATATGAATATAAATATACGTGTGCCGGAAACGAAGATTGTGAGAAAATTTGAAAAAATTGAACCATCGCATGTGACATGCATCTTTTTAAAAAAGGGTTACTAGTACGTACCAAAATGACTTCGATAGATGGACCAGTATTCTCTTTTGATCCCGTAAAAGACAAAGAGAGCCGACGCTGCTCGGAAAACGGGAGTGTCCTGGAGATAGTGGTGTATTCCGGCCAATCGCAGCGGCGACGAATTGTTGTATTTTTGGAAATAAATCACAATCTCTTTGGTCATCCTACCCCGCATATTTTTCCAGTTGCGCTCGGTAGCGGCATCCGAGGTTTCCGATCCACTAGAGTCCGACTCTTGCCATGCTTCCATGTTTGCATCTGCATCTGCATCTGTTGCTGAGTCTGTGTGTTCGTTAAAGGGCCAAATAATGGTGACGATTCCTTTGCGCTGCGTCTCCACGTCTTCCGACACTATCCACTGAAGAAACATGATTATTTTGAAACGCAACTGTATGGGAATGTGAAAGTTGATCGATCCGACTCCCACTTGAACCCTTCTACCGCTCCTATCTCTAAAGGGAAGATACTGTGACCTCGAGTGTCTTAAAAAGTATTCTTCCTGCCTTGAAAAATCCGAAATGGCAATAGGACGATCTGCAACAAAGTCTCCGAATAGTTCCGATGTGAATTCCAAAAAACATATCAATCGGTCGACGGCCTTGTGGACATCGAACAAGTCGCTGCGAAGAAATCTTAGCCGTACGTGATTATCGTTCAAATAGCAGTTGTTGTTGTTGCTGGTGTTGCCATACGTAGAATTGTTGCTGTTGTTGCTGTTGCCATACGTTCGAATAACGTTCCGAAGAAGAAATCGACGATGGGCGTTTTGAGGATCATTTTCTTTAACCATTGTTTTGTTCGCATATAAAAGACGATCGAATTCTTCGAGCTTCTTGTCCAGAAAGGCAGGAGATTCTTCCTTCTCGCTCACAACTCCGTGTATTTCTTCTTCGATTGCCAATCGGCTTTCGAGACTAAGTCCCATTAATTCAGTCGAAAGAGCTTTGTCTACAACAAAGTCGGAAGGAGGATTTTCGAGAGTTTTTGTTAATCTTCGCGAAGACGAGTGCGAATCAGAAGACATTGAATCTGATTCTAGCGCTGAATCGAGAGCTGGATCGAGAGCTGGCATCTCGTCGCTGTCTTCACTCTCGTTGTAGGTGTTCGGTATTGGAGTCATATAAAATTGAATGAGTAATGGAACTTCTCACGGTCCTTCTCAGGGTCAACGCTTCTCAGGCCTCTTTATCTCTAACTGCGTATTCGTATTCGTTGCTTCTTCCTTCAAGAAAAACCAGATGACATCAGAATCATCATTCGATCATCAGATAAGTTGATCTACTTGTTCTGATTCAGTGTACAAATAGAGTGTACAAGTAGAGTGTATGTATATATTCAGTGTTCAGTATTCAGTATTCAGTATTGTCTATGATGTGCCACAGAAAAAAAAGAACAAGGGAAGAAACTCTCAGTTGTTGTGTCAGTGTTGTAGTAGTCGTAGTCAGCAGTAAGTCGCACATACGAGTACTCTCGACAAGGTCCATGAACTTAATTAAATAATACTCCACGATGGTACAGAAGAGGCCTCGAAACACGATAAATAAAAAAAGGCCGTATGCAATATTTGTTATTGACTGGTTGTTCATTGTTGTGTCGTGCGAATATGACACTCGCGTGGTGACCATCCGAATCCGTCACGTTTTGTTTTCAAGCGAAGTTGGAAGGACTGATTGATTCATCGATGATCATAAAGCCTCGACATTACTCGCCAGCACAGCCACTCAAGCCCTATTGTCCAATCAGATTTTTTTAAAAGAAACATCGACGACATTCAAGAAACAGAACGCGTCTACAAGTTCGGTCAATTATTGTTCAATTCTTCTTCTTAAGAAACAAACCTTTTCTTCGGGAATATTGAAAATATCACCAACTGCCTCATGCCTTCCCCCTTTATCAAAAAATTGGGAAAAATTGGAAGAAAAGAAAATTGGAAACTACTTGTTTTTATTTTCTTCTATTATGACATGAATTATTCTACAAAAGTTCGTACAACAACAACAAGTTCCGATTATGATACCAGTTCTGTGCAAACAAAATCACTTGCTAGCTTCAAACTCCAATGCCGTGAATCTCCTCTTCGATTTGGTCATCGTCTCGTTGCGTTTTCAGTCGAAACACATTATTCGGTTCTGAGGAAAACCGGAGAGCTGCACCGGGCCTGCTGGAGAGACTGGGCTGTCGCCGAAGTGTAGTTGCAACGGTTTCGAGTTTGTTGATATTCAGTCCGTCGTTGTGAAAAACGTTGTCACCCACCACAATGAAATCTACGGGAAGATCGGTTGGCCCTGGGGTTGGTTTCATGGTTGGATCTGCGGTAGGTTCCGGCGAGGGCTTTGGCGAGGGCTTTGGCGTTGGGTCTGTTGTTGGTTTTGGGGTGAACATTGTTCGTGTCGGAAAACTCGTTGGTTTTCCCGTGGGAATGGGTGTGGGAGGAGTCGTTGGAACTGGTGCATTGGTCGGTTGTGGCTTTTTGGTTGGCATGACCGTCGGAGTTCCAGTCGTTGGCCTCGCTGTTGGATTCATGGTAGGAGCTATCGTTGGGTTTTTGGTTGGTTCCCTCGTTGGTTCCCTCGTTGGTTCCACTGTGGGCACACGCGTGGGACTTCTGGTTGGCTTTCGAGGACCGATTGTGGGTTTTGCGACGGGAATAAAGCCGTCGGGGGGTTCAAAGTCACACCAGTCGTCGTAGCCAAAGGTCTCGCAGAGGCACCGAGCAATCCCCACCACATCGCCATAGGCATAATAGGCTTCGCAGTAACGGCTTGGAAGCTCGTCGCAGAAATCGCTAGATTTGCCTTGGACCTGTTTGCCATCGTACAAAGAGCACAAACAGGCGTCATAGGCGCTAGGATTGTGAAAGCCTTCTGGGTCGTAGTAGTTGGCACAGAAATACTTGTTGACGTTGTGGCAGTAGTCGACATCGTTGTAGACGGTAGATTCACCATCTGGAAGATTGTAGTCATAATATTGCAGGCACATTGATCCCAAGCGGAGGGAAATCGTACCGTGGAATTGTACTTGTATTGGAATCCCAAGTCGTAGGTACAAATGTCGTAAAATTCCCCCGAGGGCGGGAAACCGAAAAGCCTCCTCCTGGAGGATGACGGAGACTTGGCCATTATGTTTGTTCTCTCCAACGCAATGCCAACCAAAGGTGTCATCAATAATATTCAAATGAGACTCTGTTTCAGATTTCTTGCAAGATTGTCCCGCTTTCGGGCAGGCAAGGACACCAAGGTCGGGATGGCAGGGCGTTCGTGTGGAGTTTATTTGTTCTGTAATTGTTGGAGGAGATATCAACACTCCATCTCGATCGAGTGAATGGTGATTGTGCAATCCAAGATCGGAATTGTTATGTGTGAAGTTCGTGGTGTGGTTGTAGAGCAAGGCAGTGTGTTGCTGCTGCTGCTGCTTTTTCTGTTGCCACTGTTGTTGATGATGGTGATTTGTTTCTTCCTCCGGTCTGCCATTGCTTTGTCTTCCCGTTACGAACGTAGTTGAAATCACAGCGGTTGCCGTAGCACACAACACAAAGTGCTTGAGAGCAGAAGTCGATATTTTCATGGTCGTTGCTTTTGCTCTTGCTGCTGCTTCTGTCGTTCAGATATTGTTGTTTAGCGTTCTTTGGATTCTTCTTGTCTGGATATGTCTGGAGCTTTGGAGTGCTTCTTTCGAGTCAAGGAAGGAAGGAATAGAAAATTGGTTGGGTACAGTATGTTCTGGCGGAGACGGGAAAAAGACTTCCCATGTCAATTGATTCTTCGGTTCTATTATTGTACTATTTGGTATCACTATCGAATTTTGACGAGAAAAAAGTAAGATATGAAATTTGAAAGGTGCATAAAAGAAGGTGCGCACTATTTCACGGATGTCGAACTCTTTCGCCGAAAATTGATCCCTTCGAACCGAAGTCGTGTCACTCTACGAGACTTGATCGTTGTGTAGAATAGCAGTAGTCCTACGTAAACGCTCAACGTTGCATTCGGAAGTTTTCGACTCCCGTTTCAAAATAGGTTAACGGTCAATTCTGAGGACGGTTAAAAATACCGTTCTCTCTTATGTCAACATACCGTTTTGAATTTGTCTCATTCGATTGAAAAACAATGATTTGAGAATTATTACGTACGACGTCACATCTCTGATCTCACATCACTGATGTATGATGAATGTTACGTGCATTTTTTTGTGCATCCCATAATCTTCGAATGGGTAAAGAATGGTAGTCAGCAGATCAGCAATCTGAAATCTTACACTCCACTCGTACTTGCTCAATCCACACCATGTATCAACCAAGAATACGAAGTAGTATTCTTTCAAGATGACTGCAAATACAACAACAGACGAAAGCAACGGCGATGAGAAACAATTACAACCACAGAGCGACAACAGAAAGTCCTCCTTTTTCCAACAGTTGAATCGACAATCCCACAAGAATATCCCGCAACTCAGAGTATCGCTCAAAGATGTCTCCTATTGTCCGGTAACGGCTTCTTCCAAAACAAGAACGAAACGAAAACACAATGCGAAGCGAACATGTGTCCTCGACTCGATCAACACCACAATTCAGCCCTTCAAGCTCAGTGGATGGATGGGCCCGTCTGGATCGGGAAAGACATCACTTATTTCCGTAGTGGCAGGACTGGTCGAAGATCCCGAACACGATATTACGGGTGGCTCCATCACTGTTCAAAAGAATGGACAACTGCACACAGAAACTGCTGGTGTTCCACAGCAGCAGGTGGGAGTTGTCTGGCAGGATGATCTACTTCTCAGCAATTTAACAGTTGAGGAAACTATTTATTTTGCAGCACGACTCAAGACACCCTCGAGCATTTCCGATCAGGACGTACAGATCCTCGTTGAGGAAACTATGAAAGAGCTGGGATTGTGGCATGTCCGAAATAGTTTGATTGGCTCGTCGGCGGAAGGATCCATTGGAATTTCCGGAGGAGAACGCAAGCGAACAGCGGTTGCCGTTGAGCTCGTTGTGCGACCGCCATTGTTGCTCTGCGATGAACCAACTTCAGGGTTGGATGCAACCACAGCTCATTCGCTCATCAAAACCCTCAAGGGACTGACTGTGCTCGGGCACTCGATCGTAGTCGTCATCCATCAGCCCCGGACAGATATTTTCAAGATCTTGGACAATCTCTTGTTGTTGAGCAAGGGAAGCGTTGTCTACGACGGCCCTGCTTCCAATGTTCGATCCTACCTCGAAGGCCTTTCGTCATCGATAGTCTCGCCCCTGCCACCCTGAAACTGGAATTGCAGACTGGATCATGGACACTATCATTCGAGACGAACAGTATCGAAACATTCACAATAATAACAAAAACAACGACGACGACGACGACGAAACAAACACCGAAAACGCACGCAAGTCGCTTGCCGACTGCTGGGCAAACCGTCGTCTAGCCTTACAAGACGAAAACGAAACAACTGCATCTTCTACAGCAACAACAACAATAAGTCCACCAAATAGTTACGATGGGTTACCGGGAGTCGACAAAGGAACGCAGCACGATACTGCCAAATACGAGGCAACCTTTTGGAGGGAACTATCCATGCTGACCAATCGAATCTCAAAACAGCAACGGGGAAACAAATTGACTCTTGCAACTTTCCTGCTGACTCTTACATACCTGACATTCACGAATTTCTTGTATTGGAGGCTCCCGGACGACACTTCCAACGTGTACGAGCGAAATTCGCTATTGTTTTTCCTGCTCATCGCACAGGGTCAGGGGATTGTCACCACCAGCATTTCCGTCTTTCACCGCGAACGAGCCCTCTTAGCGGCGAGAGCGAGCGAAGAAACTCTATCGGATCCTCCCCTTCTTTTTGGCAAAACTCTTGTCGGATTCGACCAACAACATTTTCTTTCCACTGGTCTACGGGATCATTACCTATTGGACAGCGGGCTTGCGGCAAGATGCGAGTTCCTTTTTCCGCTTTTGTTTGGGATACTATTCCTCGCTAAGCTGCGCACAAAGCATGGGGTTCTTTCTGAGTGTCACCTTCCCTAACATGGGCCTGGCACTCATTTTGGCTCCGCCTATTACGCTCTTCATGTTCATCTCGGCGGGATTTTACATTCCCTATCACAACCTCAACGCTGTCATGAAGTGGGCAAGTTATGCCTCCTTTGCTCGCTACGGATATTCGGCCTTGCTAGTAAACGAATACGAGGGTAGGGAGATTCCCTGTCCGGAGGATAATGATTTTGCAGGAATTTCCATCGGAGGAGGTGGCAATGAATGCCCTCTCCCCGGCAGTGCTGTCTACGAAAGCTTGGGCCTGGAAGGGATATTTGCCAACTTTTGGTTCAACATTGGGGTTCTTGTCACGTTTCAGATTGTCTTTTTGGTCGGAGCGTACGTGCTCCTCCGAAGGTCGAAATAAATCAACAAGCTTTCTCAGTTTTGCGAGTAATGAGGAGCTTTTACGAACACGGAGTTTTGTCTTCATTGGATTCGAAAACGGAGGGTAAATATAAAACGCTGAACGAAATCGAATAATTTCTAGTCAAACCATTGTCGACAAATAATTTACTGAACTAGATTATTGTCTAATCTAAAAAGAAATCCAATGCTGAAGGATTGAAGATCTCATCGAAGGGGACGGGATCGAAGCTTGCTTCTTCTTTCGTCTTGTGGACATTGGTGTCTGTGCTATTGTTTTCGTTGTTCTTGTCGTTGTTGTTGTTGCTGCTGCTGCTGTTGCTGCTGCTGCTGTTGCTGCTGCTACTGGCGTGGCTAAAGTGTTGGAGATTGTGCATATTGCTTCCAAGAGGTGGCAAATTGTCCCCCTTGCGCAATCGTTGCAAATGGAGCTGTTGCATCCGTTCGATTGATGGACCAATCTGTATGGAAGCATGATTGTTTTCGATAGAGAGACCTATCGTAGAGAGTTTCGTGCGGATATCGATTATTTTGTTCTTGATTTCTTGTTCGAGCTTGAGTTTAGTCAATTTTTCTCTCAAGATGGATATTCTGTCACGAATTCCACCAACGTCGTCGTCGAGAGTGTCAGCTTCTCCCTGATCATCGTTCAGTTGGTATTGCGAGTTGCGCATAGACAAGCGTGGGTCGAATGGAGAACTGTGTCCGTGCAAGCTGGTAGTGCTAGAGCAGGTGTCAGGAGCGCGATCATGTAGGGATGTCCACTCATTGTAGGTGTTAATACTAGATTGACTGTTGAAGCTGCTTGATAAGGAGTCTGATCCACCACTTCGAAAGGAAGATTCACTGGTGTCGAGAGTATTGTTGGTGTTGTCACTGGAGATTGTCTTTGAAAGTGCTTCTCTTTCCTTCTTCTTCTTCCAGATCGAAACCTCACTACGGTAGCGTTCCATGTCTAGGGATGCATAATGATCGTAAATTGCTCTTTGTTCGGAATCGAGTGCCTTCCATTGGCTTCCGATTTTTCGGGCGAGGTCTCCAAACCCGATTCTACCATGCGTCTTACGATTGCTCCGAGGTACCCTGGGCTTTGTCGAATTGGCGATGATGGCCTCGATAGCGGCTCTAGTAGCTTCCTCGGGGGTGCAACTATCGTCGGGGAGACCATTGATGATTCGGGTTCGAGTATGTTTGAAGAATATGTTGTAGGCACTTAGAGGACGCTTGGGTTTGTCTTTGGATTTCTTCCAGAAACTGCATTTTGTTTTCGTTGCTTTTGTTTTCGTTGCCTTTGTTTTTGGGAGATTGCTCTTGGGTTCGCAACTTCGTTTTGATGGATGCGAACTTCCACGGGAAATGACGATGGCCATGTCTGTGTCGAGATTGTTACCGAGAATCGTGTTGTTACTGTTACACCTGTGGGAAAGTCTTGAAATATCCAACGACTGTCTCTCTTTGCTTTCCAAGTCGTTTGGCGTGGTTTGTGCTCTTTGATTATGATTTTGAGTGTGAAATGAGTTCATTCGTAATGCAACGATGGAAAAGTTGGGGCAAGTATTAGAAACTCGTTTACGGAAAATAGTATGGTGATTTCAAATTTATGAGGGAAGTCAGAAAGCTTGAGCATTGTTCAGGATCGCAAATTTCCTACGTGAATGTGTCCCAACGAGCCATGATTCCCTAAATAAGCTTGAGTCAATCTTGGGCGAACGGAGTATAGAATCACTTTTTAGAATCTGATCCATAGTGTCGCGCGTACCGTTATATATTAGTCCATCAAGCGATGTACTCAATCGTGAATGACATATATATCTCAAGTCTCGTGAAAAAGCCTGTTATATATGCTTGATCTGTCCATCAAGCGATATACTCAGTCGTGAACGACTTATGTCTCGTGGAAAAGCCTGTTATATGTGTGTGCTTGATCTGTCCATAGTCTTGCGGGGAGAACTACCTTAGCGCTTATCAAAGTCGCCATAAGTCATGCGGGGGGGCATCTTCAGCGACTACTCGGCGAATAATTCTCAGGCACCAAAAGTCGGAGTCCATGAACATTAAACGTGACTTAAAAGAACCCTATTATTCGTGATCGTCGAACCTCGAAGCATGAACCCAAAGAAAAAAGAATTGTACGTAAGCGAGAACTCTATAAATCTCATACCGTGTTGTTAGGGGACATCCGAATAGGAAGCAGGAACCTTAAAAGAACCCTTTCATTCATCATCGTCGAACCTTCAAGGATGATCTCAAAGAAGTGATAATTGTACGTAAGCGAGGACTTCCAATATATATGTAGTTCTACTGCTTTTAGAGTTGCAAAGAATGTGCTCATTTTTTTTTTCTACTATCGAAGTCAGTAGGATGCCATCGTGTGTATCGGAATTCAACAGAGCGTTTGTATGACTATAAGAATTATTATATTAAAGTCTCGTTTCCATCTCGTAGTTTGTTGTTGTATCGCGGGTTTTATCACAATAGCAGAGTTGTTGAATAATTCGTTCAAGTCGTCTTGTTGGTTGGGTACAAGATCCGTAGTTACCGGAAACTTTAGCATCGACCAATGTCTTTGGGTAGGAGCATTTGAATCTCCAAATGTGGAGGACGCTTCGTCCAAAAAAAATCCCTCCATGGTATCGAAGCAATCCATCCTCCGACCGCTCTTGCCCAATTCGCAAAAGTTAGTCGGATGACGACGACGACGACGACGACGATGATGCTTCTCTTTCTCCGTAGAGGATGATCGTTTGGCATTGTACATCATGTAGGAAAGGGGCGCTGCCTGAGTGAAAGAAGAGTAAGTGCCCAGCCAGTACCGTGTTGCACCTTGTGAAGAAGTACATGTCGAGAAACATGTTCTCCCATGCCTCCGTAACGTCGGAACAATTGGAGTATTCTTGAGCAAATGAGACCCCACTGCCTACTTCCGGATATACTTGTTCCGCCGACACAACGGGGATGCTGCAGTTGTTGTGCAAGGATAGAGATTCCATTATCGATTTGAATGTCGTGATCACAGAACCAGTATCGCTTCCGATATAAATCATGAGAGGTTGTTCTTCAAAATAGTCGGCATGCTTCTCTTCTATAATCGCAGAGAAGGTCTCCAACACCCAACAGATACTTGTTGAGGTCCGCTACAACTCTTTTCTTGTTGACGAAATCGCCCTCTTCGCCGTTGCCCGATCGTACGTGCAATCCAAACACGGTATGGTCATTGAACCTTGTCTCGTTTCGAATGTCCCTCGATTCGTTCGTGATGCTCGCGCTCAAAAAGTGTCATGAGTTGCTTATACATCTGGAAATCCGTCTCGAGTTTACCGTACAAGTTATTTTCCAACAATTTCTCCAATTGTTTCCCGCTTCGCAGATATCCCGGGGCCTCGTTTCTCATCCGCACGGGTGCCTTGTCAAGTTTCGCCCAATCGCGATCGTCCACTCGTTCCAATTCGGGCCAACCCTGTGGGAGGTGGAGATTGTCATGTTTGCTTGTGGTGATATTGTTGGTGGTGAATTTTCGAAACCGACTGGCAGCAACCTTCCCTCCCCGAGAAGGTGATCGTAGACATCCTCCTCCTTTTTCTTTCCGCATTGTTTGGAATGGGACGGTTGTAGATACGGGATTCCATAGAGAGCCGCGAGATGATATGCCGCCGACATTCGAATCAGCTGATGTCCTAGACCAGCAAATCCTTGGTAGAGTAAATAGAATGGTGGCTGGGTATTGTTGGCGTCATAGTATGGGAGGCTGTGGTTTTTGTTGTGTAGCCACTCGGAGTACTCGGGAGAGTACAATATCTTGTCGTGGAGATCTGGATTGAGATCTGGATTGAGATCTAGATTAAGATCAAGATGAAGATCAAGAGGATCATCAAAAGAAGGCCGATCAAAAGTATAGTCATCCCTTGATAGTTGTTTCCGTGATGAATACTTGGAAATGCTGTTCTACCCACAGTATCTTGGACACGGCGACGAACACAGAGAAGATCAGACAGACGACATACTTTTCATTTTTAACTCGACACCTCGAAAATTTTGGCACCTCTCTTTCAACAAGAATTGTCAGTCGTTCTCCATGGCTCATGTTCGCGAGAAGGAAGACGTTGTGTGATGTACTTGTGTGTGTATAATATCGACTTGCGCAACTTCTCTTTCCCACAATGATGCCCTGATAGAGGCTTTACTTGTAACGTCATGTGAAGGAAATAGTTGAGGAATACTTTACGTAACACCTGTAGTGGTATGATTTATGGCGGACCCAAATCCAACTATCCACACGCAACGTTTCTGTTCCCCGAGAAATTGGATCCGAACGAAAAATGCCGGAAGGACGAAAGGGTTAGGGTTAATAGTGCAAACTTTTTCTTCGTTCACACTATCAATTGTTTTCTTATCCTTGTGATTGTGCTCCTGCTCTTGCAAGAGCAAGCAACCATGCCACCATGTCTAACAACTGCTTCGAGCAAGCTACTAGAACGTAAGCACAAATCAGTTTCACGTCCACCATCTCTTCGTTGAAAAAGTCGCGCAGAATCGCAAAAAGGAAATGACAACAATTGGTGATTCATGTTCTTGTTCTTGTTCGAGGCAAACAATCTTCCATTCTAGATGTGAATGCATTTCGTACGTGGTTGGTGGAACAAATGAATCAATCCATTACGACGGGATCACACTGTAGTTGCAGTCGAATCCATGAAACTCTCGCCGTATTGTACAGAGTTCGTCGGTGTCCTGTTTTCCGATGCCCACCTCGAGGTACCAACCCTCGCCTTTGTCCCCATTCGAATCATTGGAATCATTCGAATCATCGTCGATGTGTTGGATAGTGCCCATGGGCAATCACGAGGTTCTTCGGAAGCTGAAAAATTATGGTAGTGAGCATCTTTTTGAATTGGTGGATTCGACGAAATCGTTGTTGTTGTTGTTGTTGTTGTTGTTGTTGTTGTTGTTGTTGTTGTTGTTGTTGTAATCTCCTTCTCGCAATCACGAAGCTCCTTTCCAATGAGACCAAAGACCGTTCCCGCGTCAAGAAAGTCATTGACATCCCTTGCGTTATCCGCGAGGATTTGAAGATTGTTGACGTCGGTATTAGTAAGGACGTCGTATCGTCGTTCCCAGTAGGTTCGAATCGTAGCAAGTTCGTAATCATAAATAGTCTTGTCGTTGTCATTGTCGTTTTTGGAGTGAGTTATGGACACGCCCACCGATACTCGAAGGCGATGGTGTTCTGTGGACAGGGCAAAGATGGTTTCCAGGCAAACTGTTTTGGTTGTTTCGGATGGAGCATGAGAAAGAGTGTCAAGAACTGCCATGCTCTTGTTGTCGTTGTTTATGACGCGAAGAATAGTCTTGTCGTCGTCGTCGTCGTCGTCATCGTCATCGTCATCGATCGTGTTGTCTTTGTCCAATTGAAATGTTTCTTTGGTTCGTATCGTATCAAGGACTGTCGAGTCCGCATCCAATTGCGGGAAGGACCTTGGTTGTCCTTCTTTGAAATGTCTTTTTGCTCTCAGTGTTGTTGTGACTTTCCTCCTCGACCAAGACTTCCCATGTTTTGGGAGCTTGACCCCACATCAAGAGTTCCTCGGGAATAAATCGATCGGGAATCGCAACAATATTTCCTATTTGTGGCCGAAAACTCGGCGAGATACCCAGCGTAGGATCCTCCCAGCAGCACTGGTAGTTTTAGTTTTTCCTTCGATGATGATGGATTGGATGACATTGTTCTTTTATGAATGATTGAAATTGAATTGGAATTGAAATTGGTACTCGTTTCGCTTCAAACTTGGAGCTGTTGGAGACAATTGTGGTTGCTAGTTTGCTAGCAAATCGCCCTTCTCATTAGTACACTGTGAGCTTTTGTTGCTGACAATGCACTTGCAAGGCAAAGCAATTGACATGTTCATCGACGAAGGATTATTTCATTACGTTTTGAAAGATTTTGATGATTTTGGAACAAAATACCAATTTCACATTTGAGGATAAGGTTAGTTTTTAAGCATCAAACATGACCCACGTCAAACGAGTCGTGCTAAATTGAGTTTTGCAAATAATAATCAACGGAAATAAAATACCAGAGCACCCAGTGGTCGTGACTGACTTTTTTCTGCCATTTTTATCGAAAAATAGGACTCGAATGAAACTCAGGTGTTGATCTCACTCCCGAGTTCAGGAGATACGATTCAAGGAGTTTTTCATCATTCCGGAGTTCGAACTTTTGAGCCTGTCCGCCCACCATCCGAAACCATCTTTCAAGGAACGTGTATCACAAACACTCAAGTAGATAGTTAGGACTCTTTGATGTCAACCGTGCAATCGAATTGCAACTTTTACACAGTAAATTGGAACGAATCCCTTGATGAAATTTCTATTCGATAAAGGAAGTCATCGCTTAGGGTAGATGGCTCCAGAAATGCCTGTCATTGTCATTGGTGAGATCAGTATTTTTTGAGGATGTGATGATTCAGATTGTTGCGGATTACAATTTCGTACGAGCTCTCAAAGAAGACAAATATATCGGGGTAGGATTAGGGATAGTTTCAGGACTGAGACTCCTGAATTTCATTCGAGCTCGTGCCGAAGATAAATAAAAAAGAGTTAGGAGTTAGGGTTCAATTGATTCAATCGTGGGTACAGGCTGCGATAATACAGTATTTATTTCTATTTTTTGAACTGTGCGTCTGTTCTCGCCCGCATTTCAGCTAAATTAAAATTCGTCCCGAACGTTGCTGATTTTATTCAAAAAATCATCACGACCAGAATCAATGAAATAAAAGTGAAATGACCCGCTTCTTTTTCATACCTGCTTCGAGCTTTTGATATATTGAAATAGACTGTCAATACAATACCAATACAACATCAAGCATACACAACAAGTCATACACATACCACTCGTTCTATTCAACATGAGCCTGAAAACGAGGCATGCTTCCTCAAAAACCTCGTCACAAAGCGACAGCGATGAATATACATATTCCTACGACAATGGAAAAGGAAAGAAAAAGTCGAATCTCACGGTAGTATTTCTGGGAAGCATTGTTTTGTTATCGCTTGGAGCGTTTGTAGTTCAGGGGGGAAGTTATCAGAGGAGTCGTTTATATCAAGAATCAATAATTGATACAAAGAATGCATCCAAGCAATGCATCCAGCAATGACACATCAAACCAATCCAAAAGTAACATAAACAAAAATATAAATAATCCGTACGAGGGATGGCAACCGGCAATTCATCAAGATTCAGACAGCAAAGAGAAATGCAAGAGCTGGAGAACTTGTTTTTCGGAGAATAGCTGCCCCGCCAAGTGCAGGAATTCCCTCGAGGATTTTGGCAAAGCTCCTCCCCGGCCGGGATTTACACCCAATCCCGATTTGACCAATGCCGAAAACGATAAAAATGCAATGCAGGTTCCATGGATTCCCGATGTGACGGTTCTACGAAGAATGCTCAAAGCTGGTCACGACCAAGATGGAAATCCGTGGCCACCACCATTGGTTACCGATCAAGATCGCGAGCTTTGTGAAGAAATTGGTGACTTTGGAGGTCCCAACGACAAGAACATGGAATTGCTCAATGCCGTACCGATTCGGGGAATGCCACTCTTGAGTGACTGGTCCGATGCTGCCATGACGACAAAAAAGATGGGACGTCCACCAAAGGTCTTGTGTATGGTATATACCATGGAGGAAAACCATCACACGAATATTCGGGCGATTCGCGAAACATGGGGACCGGGCTGTGACGGCTTTTTGGCATTTTCGACACGAGACGATCCACGGATTCCGGCCATTTCATTACAACACGAGGGCAAGGAAGAATACTCAAACATGGTAAGCAGAAGCAGAAACAATTCAAAAGCAATCAAGCACAAGGCACGTACACGTGCGGTGGATTGTGATTCATTACGATTCATTACGATTCGCAATGGCTCAATTTCGTTCCTTTGTTCCTTCGTTCACCTTTCAATTCCGTAACGATACCAATCACCATGTTGACACCAAAAACACAACAACACTATATAGTGGCAAAAAGTACGATCGAATATGGAGATTTGTCGGGACACACTATTTGGAAGACTTTGATTTCTTTTTCCAGGGCGGAGAAGATTTGTACGTCTTGCCACAAAATCTGAGGAGCGTCTTGGCAGATTTGGTGGAAGATCCCACCACACAAGACTTTTTTGGAGGACGCAGATTCCAGTGGGGAAAGGAATCCGACGTCTTTTTCAATTCGGGTGGTGCCGGATACGCTCTGTCGCAGGCGACATTGCGAAAACTCATTGACACGGGCCTCGATCATCCGGATTGTTTTCCCCACAAACACTCGTCCATGGAGGACGTATTTATTGCCCGCTGTCTCAAAAACGTCTTTGATATTGGCCTTGTCGACACACGGGACGATCAGGAACGAGAACGATTCCATCCCTTTGGGCCGGGAGGACACTACAATTGGAGGCCGCCAGCACCCGGGAAAAAAGATTGGTACCAAAGATTACAATCTCTTGTGGCCACCCAAATTGGGAAAGGATTGTTGTGCACCCGACAGTGTGTCCTTTCATTATTTGAAAAAGCCTGCCATGGTGAGGCACATTCATGCCCTCTTGTATTTCTGCGATTGAAATCACGAATATTGTACTCGATCGAACGAAACGATCGAACGAAACGATCGAACGAAACGATCGAACGAAATAAAACGAATCCGGAAAATGCGATTCTTGCTACGCAAAAAAGATACATCACAACATATTATAGAAAGCACTTATTCGAGATTACATCAATGAATTCAATAGCATATTTCGTTCGGTAGTTTAGTAGCAGTGTTTCATTATACAAGTACGAATGCACAGTGATGCAGTGTTCGAATTCGTCCACATCAGCATTCGAATCGTTCTGTTTTGTTTTGCGCTTGTCACGTAGGATCCTCGGACATCGTCTACTCGGAACATAGTGAGCAGAATATTATTCCAATCTGCTCGTATTGACGACGTTGTTCAAAAGAATGCTAGCCTGAATCACAAACGACATGTGATACGATTGTTACAAAGCGCGAAAACAACAAAAAACAAGAGATGTATGTGTGATCAATTCGAGTAATTCGTTCTCCTGCAGGTCACACATCTCCAGCGATACAGCCACCGAAAGTAATAGCAGAAAGTAATATTTGACGTCATTCAAAAGAATTCATGGCTGAATCGCAAACAAAGATGTGAAAACGACAAGCCACAACAACGAAAAGATCGTTTCGAAAGAGGTTTTTTCAAACAGCACTGCCGTGCATGCTGCCATGCATGCTGCCATGCATGCGAAAGTCGCTGCCGCCTTGTGAAATCGACAGAGATACAGCCATGGATCCTTGAAGACCATCCTCTTGCTCCATAGTAGAGAATGGGATTGAAGAATGCATGGTTGATGCGGTCGAATACTCTACCTTGGACGATTTTTTCAATCATCTCTGTTTTCGTTGTGACACTCATCTAGCTAGTTGCAGTTCACAGTGATATCTGAAATTATGACGATTTTCAAATTTGGTATCGTAATTTTATTCACGAGTAGTGTATTGTAATCCAGAAAAGTTCGTATTTAAGCATATTACGCACTCGTACTTACCATATATGTTAGTGAACAGGACGCTCCTCCAGCATGTACGTACGTGTACGTCTCGCCCGATCGTAATTCCTGCATGCCATAATATCTGAACTGGGGCTGTTTTATTTCTCTTTTCTGATTTCCCAGCGACTTCATTTAACATACGACGAGTGACGTTGCGTCCAGATTGGTTTCTATTGCCAAGCGAGTGACGTTGCACCCGGATTGTTTTCTCTTCCCTCTAGTTCGTAGAGAGAAGATGAAGAAGGAGAAAATTCCAACCGTACCTCCATTGGTTGAATCTTCTCACAAAATACGGTATCTTCTTCCAATATCCAAAGAGATAAGAAATCGTTCCACAGTCCCTTTTCAATCCACTTCACTACCATGTTGTTCCGATCTGCCCTCACCATTTTTCTTCTCGGTATTCCTTCCGTTTTAGCCAATAGAAAGCTACTCAAAAGTGGTGCCAACCGGAGACGCCAGTTGAAGACCGATAAAGAAAGTACATCCGCACCCACGGACGGGTGTGATGGTGATCCTGATGAATGTTTATTCCCCCCCATCCTTCGAAGAACCTTCGTTCTTCAAGCTGAGGAAAGTAGTTTCAGCTTCGGTACCAGCGAAGCTCCCCTTCCCCCGGGCTGGACCTGGAACGGCGATGGCTGGGCCTGGAACGAAGTGACAGATTCATTGGTTCTTACATCCAAATCCTCCTTTACGAAAAGGAGCAGGTGATGCACGGAGGAGATGGATTTGAACCTGCTATCGTGGGAAGCCTCTTCGTGAACAGGGGCTATGTTGTTAGCATCGACGGTGCTGACGTCGAAGGTCCAGATGAAAATTATCACTACACCCTTCTCTGCACTGTCCTCGAAGGGGAAATCCAAACAGATATGACTCCTGGCCTTTTTGTCGCAAAGGCCTCTTGCGACATTGACGTCTGTGCAGGACGCGACGAAGGCTGGAATCCCAGTTGCTTCTATTTGAGATTCAGCGGAATAACGGACCAGTTTTTCCCTTTTTCTTTTACGGGCAGCTCTTCTTTTAATTTCAGGGCCAGTATGATAAGTGGAGAGGGAGAGTATCGCGGGTCGATTGGAGAAGCCCTTGTGAATCAATCGGAAGACGAAATTCTAATTGATCTTGGTGTAATTCAATTCGGTTTCCCTGATTTTTTTACAACTTGGTAATAAAAATTGTGTCACGATGTACCATTATTTCATCCTTCGATGAAGGGGCGCTTTTTCAGTACGATGCGTTCGGAAAAATTCAAGTTCAACTATATAATTAATGTCGGCACTATAACATTACACGTAATTGTGACCACCTTGTCATTCAAGATTTCCCACTATACCGAATATATCTATGTATCATATGGTAGTAGTCCTATATTTTGTTAGCTCTCCTAAAAGCACAACGGTTTTCGAGCGGTGATCATTAGAATTATTAATTTACGAATATTTTTATTCCGAGCCAGGCGACTACTGTACTCCTCCACAAAATCGTCAGAACGCATGTGTACGAAAAAATCGAAGAATGTTGCGAACGCTTCTCGAGATTGAAGATCGATTTGAACCACTCGAAAACCCATCAGCGGATAATACAATTCTCGAAAATAAAATACCTACCATCTAGTTGACCTATCACCTCCGAATGGTAGCTAGCATTCAGGAAAAGGATGAACTAATTACATCAAAGATCAGTGAAAAGCTACTAGTACTATTCGGTCGCGATAATGAAAAATGATTCATACCGACGCAAGCCACTGTTGGCGCCATTGCAGACGACAACAACTGAACGAAACAAGGAGGAGACGATTGCAACAACACCACTCCCGATAATACCCACCGGTATTGAGGCAATACTCTCGCCGCGGTCGACATCGACGTGTGGAAGAAACGGAATGGCCGTCGACGAATTGTACGACGAACGCAGAAGCCTTCGGAGAGAATGGATTCGCTTTATGGATTCGATGGACAGTTGTGACGAAGAGAACAAGAGCGATACCAGCGCTCTTAATGATAAGTACCACCCGATGAGTCCACGAGACAAGGGTGAAACCTTAGACGTGGAGTTGTGCTATCCCACCGCGACAAACACCAACACCTGTCACCTCGATAGCCTTTTCTCAGAGGAGTACGACGACGACGATGTTGTCGATGAACACCGAGACGAATACGACGATGAAAATAATGATGAGTATGATGTTTTTCACACGTTTCGTTCCCTTAAGGAGCAGGTAGACCGACTTGACGGAATTCTGGAGGAGTTCAGCGACCTTCCCAATTCTCCTAGCACTAACGCGTCGTCGCCAATGTCCAAGTCCAAATCACATGCTTTATCCAATAAACCTGGAGACCAAAACGCAAATCCCAATATTTTGGATAAGCCTCCCCAAGGAGGACTTTACAACGAATGTGATACATTCGAAGATGAATGGGACGCACTCGACAAATTGGAGACAGAATTGCGAAAAGAACTAAAATCGGTGAGCATCGAAATGGAGAGTAAGAGCTATTGCGAAGATAGTAATCAAGAGCAAGAAAAAACAAAATGTGATGAACGAGGAGAGACGATGTCCGCATTGAAAGAGAACGGGCGAACATCGAAAAAATCACAAATTCGAAAGGGAAAAAGGCTCAACCAAAGACAAAAGCCCTATCACTGTCGTAACCGTTGATACGCGGTCGTCGCCCATCGTTCCAGAAGCACAATCGACTTCCGCTATGATTATGGACTGTGTCGTCAACACTTCATGTACACCACGTGCGTGTTCGGATGTCCTCGAAGAGGATAAGGAGGACTGGGATGCCATTGCGGCTCATCGGTCACACTTCGATCAATCTATAATTTCGCAATCCCAATCGTTGCTTTCGAATCGGAAAAAGGTTCTCTCCCCCATATCTGAATCAAGTTTGGACGAAAACAATTTTACATCACCGTTGTCGTCACAATCAACGCGATCCGACTCTAGAAGAAATCATCCTTCGGAAAGAAAGGATATTCTGTCCGAAGCTACTGTCGAAGTTGGTCAGAACGAAAACGTAACTAAGGAGGGAGTGTTGAATCAGGATGCATTTGATGCCACAGAAAACAACAGTCAGCTTGAACAAAATGTGCAACACACATCCGAAAAGAGCACTAGGGTGTTGACTGAGCCGAAAAAGGAGACTTCGAATGAAACAAAGCCCTCGCCGGTATCGTACACAATACGTGTGCCGCCTTTTGAGTCCAAGAAGGAAAAAGAAACAGAAACTTCGAGCCCCATCGAATCACGCATACATACTCCCGTTACATACACAATAATGGTACGGCCTTTTTCGTCGCCTGAGACTTCTACATCACCAATTTCAACAAAGGAACATTACGACATCGATCATGCAATCACAGAGGTGAGCGAAGAACGTCCGGCCGAGAATTTAGAGAATGATTACGATTCAAGGGACGACGAAAGTCAATACGAATCCAACTTTGTCGCGCTTCACTCTAAGTCTGCGTCGACTTTGACACACGACGAAGTTTCCCCAAATGAGAGCATGGACTCCCATGATGCTAAATTGAATGAAATATTACTGGAGGACGAAAACAGCATAAAAAATGCCTCGGTATCGGAGCATCAGATTTTGCAAGAAATACTGTCAGAACATGATGATAGCGATGACAATTCATTTTTGAACGTTGAAACGTCTGAAAACCGATTTTCCTCCTTGGATGCCGCAAAATCTCCCGCGATGCACCTACGTTCGGTATCGATGAACGATGAAGACACTCCAACTTCTGTCCGTAAGGGTACAGAAAGTGAATATCAGCATTTTAATATTCAGGAGAGCCCAGCATCGACCGACGGTGGCAACCCATTTTTCTCACCAAATTTGTCGTTTGAACTGAATGCAACATCGGATGCCAGTCTCGATTTAATGACAATATCGGTGGATGAATCGAGTCTCGCCAAGAATGGCCACCAAAGATCAGTGACGAAAGAGATTAGACCGGAACAGACACTCACCGCGTCAACGGACCTGACGAATTTGGACATCATGAATTCTGAGAGCGGCGAGGGCGATGTTAGCCCGCTAACTTCACCAGTTTCTGCGGATGACACCGGAAACGATGGGGAATGTTCGATCAAGAATGATATTGGTCGACTCTACGCTCGGGCAACCGTTGGCAATGTCATCGTACTTGACGAGGGGTTGCAAGATTCGCTAGCTAGAATCAGAGAAAATACAAATCACTCCACGAAATCGAACTGCTTGAAAGACAGAGCTCACCACGTTCGAACATACGATGGCATTGAGACGATCCTCGCAGAAGATGAAAATATCGCGAATGAAGAAGAAGAAGAAGTAGACAATTCATGCTCGTCATTTGATCTTTCGGACGACACCACATCTTCGCTATCCATTACCTCGCCCGTGAATGGTGTACAAATTTTGACTGCGAACAATAACATTGAACTGGTTCCAATCGATGTTTCGGAAGACAAGTGATTATGTAAAAGCGAAAGCGAACAACGAAAACGAGATACAAATTCTTTCCGGTGACGATGACATCGAAGTTGTTCAACTCGATGTCTCCGCGAAGAACACGGACGATCGTGAACTGCTCGAGCATGAACAATCAGAGCATATTGAATCCATCGAGGAAACATCTTTCGTGTATGAGAACGTCGAGAGCAATTTGCTTTCGCTCAACAAGAGTCTTATCCAGGCCATTCTTTCTCGAAATTTTGGGGTGTTTTCCGATCTAACAGACGACGACATTACCGGTATCGATATCCAAGGGCAAGTCGTTCAAGGTCGAACGAATCAATGGGAAGCAGAGCTTCGACTACGAAACCCTAGCGAGAAAAACAATGATGAGGATGAGTTTCAGACGTATAATGTTTCAATAGAAGATTCGTCGATCAACGAGTTGTCACCTGGCGTTTCATTGTTGATTTGCACTTTGGTGGAGAGTAAAAACGACAGATTGGTAAACGTGTTCCGAGAAACACGCATCTGGAAGCAAATAAACGACGAAGGCAAATGGTTAAACTGTCATGTGCATCGATCCAGGGTGAAAGATTATTGGGAAAAATAATCATAGGGGAAAGGGGATTTCTCGTTGGGAGTGCACATGCTCGACATGAATGGGGAATCATGTGTGCAAATAAACGCAAGCCCCGAGAGAAGTTTAGCAGTAATACTTATAAAGACTGATTTCCAAAAGCTTCTGTTAAGTCTCTCGAGTTTTTGAGTAGTTGATATAGATGTGAAGTGATTTCGTGGAACGAGAACAATGGAAAAAAGGACAATTTGAACATTTTGGGATGGTTTCTATCACCAAATTGGTCGCATTTCCGTCAATTTTCAACCTCTCTCACTCCTTTTTCTTTCAGATTGACCTTTGGTGAGATGAAAATAATTGTGCATCAATCGTTTGTGAAGATATTATTTTTGAATCAGCAAATCGGGTCCAGAGTAGTGCCTACCGTCCATGACGAGAAATTGTTTATGATTTGTGACAAGATTGGTGATATCTTGGTAAATTTTCAATCGTTTTCACTACTTTTTCTTTCAAATTATCCTCCAATTATTAATTAAAGAGTATGAGTCAGGTTCGTTTGTGTGGTGACTGTTGTTGAAGAAGCGAATTGAGCCTGGAGCAGTTTTGCCAATTTCCATTTTTGAGAAATTGTTGGTCTGTCACAAAAATGGTCATAGGTCTATCAATTTTCAAAAACTTTCACTCCTTTTTGTTTCAAGTTGCCCCCAGTGAATATATAATGAGATTGGATCAATACTAAAGACGATAGGTTCAGTATTTGTGAGTTTCTTTACTGAAATAATAGTTGTAGTAAGTTTTTCGTCTAGTTCGATATTTGTAGGCATACTACAATTTATGGATCACAGAAACGTGCGGGACGATGGGAACGACCATACCAGCATGACAGCACCGCTTCCCGTCTGCTCAGCGAAGTTAAGCATGCTCGGGCTCGGTTAGTACTACGGTGGGGGACCACGTTGGAATCCCGAGTGTTGTTCTCTTTTGGCGCTTTCAATTTTTGACTTGAAAGCATACGGTGTCTCTCCTCACCACGTCTGACTTTTGACGCGCCATCTCAGTCGTGCATCTCCACATTCGTTACAATTTGATCGCGGACGAACGCCATTGAACAGAAAATCCGTTACATGAACTTGAACAAACATCACATAAAGTATCTCTTCTTCGAAGATGAAAGAAAAGAAGTAGTTTTCGAACATCTTCCATCACAATGGAACATTGCCCTCTACAACACTAACTATTGAAGGCAACAAGAACCACAATCATAATAACAGCATTCCTACCAACTTTGAAATTACTCTTCAAATCATGTCGGGCAACAACGAAACTCTCATCGTCTGCCCAGCATACGATGACGACAACAATCTCGTCGACTCCTTTGCGATTGCCATTGGTGTCTTGACACTAATCGGCTCTGTAATTACATATTTTGTTCAAAAAGATCAGGAGCGAAAAGATGCTATCGAGGCGAAGATCAAGGAAGACGAAGATCTCGACCGGGAACAAGCCCTCAGCCGTGTTCGAAACCAGCTCGCCATATTTGTTGGTCCTATGCATCGTCTGTGGAAAATTCAGGGAACCACCATTGCGCAATACACACTTGAATCTGGACACGGATTCGATCATCTCATGCATTCTGCACATAACAAGGGAAGGGCTTTCTGGATGACCATGATGTCAGAGGAATTTGTCTTGCCGTTCATCGATACTCCAGACTCCTTCGAGGCTGCCCTCTATCGAAATTTTTGCGAACGCCGTCTCAAACCAACCTACACAAAGATACGGGATCTGATCGAGCGTCATTTGACGGACCTGGCAGATATGCCAACACAGGAGGAATGGTTGAATCGTTACAATGAAGAAGACATCATGTCCCCCTACAACGGATCTATCAATATCAACGTCATTTTCGATTCGTACGCCGTCTGGACACTGGAATTTGATGATATTATGAATTCGTGGGCAGAGGGGGATTTTCGAAGGATACAGCCAACCACAAAAGTTCCCTTTTTGGTCTGCAACGATCTCATTGATCTATTGTACGAAAACGCGAAAATGAAGGAGTCAAAATACAACAAACACGTGTCTGTTCACAAGAACTCGATCCAGAAGAACGAGGTTGTGCGACATGCGTAGCAAACGAAGAATGCAGTAGGATAGAACAGAAGGATATTTCAATGCTACGTTTAATGCTACAATACACATCGTTATCCAATTCATCAAAAGTAAAAACATTATTTTATGATTTCAGTGTCAACATTGAGAAGATTCCTTTTTCATATAGCTAGACAGTGCTTGCGGTTTCTTCTTCATCTATTCTCTCTAATCGGGATGCGTATCTTGTGCAAGTTATGGATTGCGTGTGAACCATGTGAATTCGCACAAAGTACAAGAGTGCTGTTTTGCCCCAAAACATGGCAACGCTAGTGCTCCCACGGACACGATTCCGTAGTGCACGCTCGATCTAGGGGAATTATATCCCCTCACACATCACTTTGAAAACGACAACAATAATATCCTCAAAGCGTCGTGTATGTTTCATTGAGATCCGAAAGCATTTCCAGCAGTTGCTGGCGAGCCCGCTCCTCTTCGTCATAACGAATTCGGTCGGAGCATAATTGACGATGGTTGCGGTGATTGACTTTCCCTCGCTTCGGATGCTTATTTGAAAACAAAAAATCCAGAGATCGACTTCGGCAGACAGATTGTGGAACACGAGGCAAGCCATTTGCATCTCCATGAAATTGTTCCGTTCTTCCAGTCACAAGGACGTCGTCGAGTTTCAATCTTCTGATTTTGGGAGGGCGAACAGGAATTGGTGGAATGATCTCGTCCTCATCATTCAGTGTGAATGACGGTGGTGGCAATTCCACTCGATGCTTATGTCGTTGTTTTCGTTGTTGTTGTTGTTGTTGTTGGCGATGGTAGTATTCTGGATGGTCACCATGATTCGCTCGCGAGGGCAACACAGGAGGCCAAACGCCGACTACTGTCTCGGTTGGAACCATGGCGACTTTTCGTTCCGGCAAAAGCCTTGGTGGCTCTTGAACAGTCAGCAAGGGGCTTCTCGAAATAGTTCTCTCGCGAAAGGATATAGTGCTGGGAAGGGACAGACAGGAATCGTCCAATAAAAAGGATTCCGGTTGAGTGGTTGCGGTATCGTTCAGAAACGAGTTCTCGGCATCTTCTTCTTCGTCACACGCAATCATCCCTTGTTTTGAAGTATAATTCCACCGCAGATGGTCTTTTTTGACTTTGGGCGGACCGCCACCACAAAGATTTCTCCCCTGATTGTTGTGATTGTGATTATGATTGGCAAGATTGTTTCGACTCTTGTATAATTCTTCGTTTTGCTGTTGCTGTTGCTGCAATGCGGAATCGATGGGTCGGCTATTGGAGTAGGACCGACCAGCACTAGCATCACAAGTTCTTTTGTTGGGAGCCACCGTAAAATTACAGCCTCCGCAGCCAAAAATGTCCGAAAAGAATGATTCGATCTTTTGCAAGCCCATGCCGTTGTTGTGTCGGCGTTCTTGTTCGATCATCTTTTTTCACATGTGTTGACGACGACGACAGCGTCGTTTCGAGTAACTGGTATGTATTCGATGCTCTCTTGGTTTCGAGTATCAACGATTCAAATTGAAATCGATAATTGATAGTCCGAAGCGACGTGATGCGTCCCGCCGTGTCGCGTTCTGTGCAAGAAACCTGCCCTCCTTTTGCTGTGTGAACAGAAACAGGGAATCAACGGCAACGGCAATGCGTTCGGATGGATGGGCGACTTGAAGCAGGAAACGCGACTTGTCAAAAGTCAAACGATGTCGTTCAGCTGATATATTATGACAATAATCCTTTCAGTGTTGTGTATGCAGAAGCATGTTGTTGTTGTTATTATAGCTGTTGTTTTGTGTCATACAAATAGTTTTCGAATGAGAAAGTCCATTCAAGTTTTGTATCCGATTGAATTTCAAACTTGTTTCACATAATAGAATTTTGGGGTATCCTGAAAACTTGAGGAGGGAAACGCATACCGCGGCATGCATCCGCTCGCGGGCGTTATTTCACATAGCTCCTACAAACGCCAAACGAACGTTCTGCGGGGATTTCGTACGGTTTGTGAGAAGGCGGCAAACGGTTTCTTCGAAATTCGAATCACGAACAATTGGCGCGTAGAAGTTGAATATCATACATATATGTATTATACATATGCATAATAATACATAGGTGATCATAAAATCGCATCAGTGATTTCATTGGCCGGCTGATGTCATTGTGATGTCAACAATATGCCGTCACCATCTGACATAAGTTCTGTTTCTGCCGAACACTTCCTTGTTGGAAACCGCGCTAATTTTTTTTGTGAAACAAAGATCCCCGATCAACTCGAAACTAGGACAGAGGAAGTTTGTGAAAGTCAAGTCGAGTCAACAACAAGCAAGAAACAAGAAGACGACATCATTTGGTGTTATTCCGAAAAGCGAAAGAATTGTCCCGGCATAACATCGCATCACGAATCACACTGTCAAGAAAGCATCATTGGTTTTCCATTTGAAATTCTGTTTTCTTTCGTTGTGCGCTGTTTGCTGTTCGATTCAATGCTCTCAATACCCATACTAGTATATGTTATAGACATTGACATTCCGATTGCAAATAATTCTCTCCTTCACGATCACAAAACAACAGGGCAACACAAATGCCGAAATTTCAGAAAATGAGGAGGATACTTCTGGTAGTCACCGCTAATTTGTTCTTTCACCAAGGACTGCTTAGTGGAGAGGCCTTTGTAAACAGCGACAGCAGTCGATGCTATCGAACGACAAGAATCCGAACCAGATCAGCAACACTATTGAAAAGCATTGGCGATGACAACTATAGCGACGATACCAATGACGATGCTGTTGGGAGCTATTGGAAGACCCCCAACGATTTTTCAATGTTTCTGACACAGCGTGCCATTCAATCATTTATGTTTCTGACGAGTCAACTCAGAGATCCCGAAACATGCTATTGGGTGGAAGACTTTACGCAACCCAATTTGGTAGCGATCAAAGAGGGTGGTGATGAGGAACCCAAGAACACAGACTCGGATTCCATGACCAGCAGCAGCAGCAGCAGCGACGAGCAGAGCACGGAAGACGACGAGCGGACCTGCAACTTGTTGCGATACCACGGCCTCGCTGCCATGGACATGACACGCTTTCCAACATGGGAGATTTATTTCGAAAGCATGCTGGAACAGCCCACCGACTCATGGGTCATTGCCAGCGAACAGCCTCATATTCCAGATTATACCTGGGAGATTGATCCGAATTCCCTCTGCAGCCGCATTCTGAGCGTCCGGGAGCAGCTCTCCAAGGAATTTGCCAAGGATTTACAAGCCGTTTCGGACATGGGCGGGCAGACATTTGATTGGTACTGGGAAAGGCTCAAGCAGAGCAGGGCACACCAAGATGGCGAATCCGACGAGTCGGAATCTTCGGAAGCGCGTTTCATCGAGCCATCCTCGCTTCGAGGATCCCGGGAAAATCTTTTGTTTCTCGAAATCAATGTGGACAATCCAACTCTAGACCACAAGCCCAGTCCCCTGCGGAGGTCCAACTTTGATTTGTTGGTTCTTTTGGCAACCGAGGAGGCTATCCACCGGGTTTTGAATCGATGGGAATTCAAGCGCTCCGAGGGAGATTTGATTGGAGCCGAAGAGGCCAGCCACTCGTTTCTGGAGGAATTCTACCAGGAGCGACAGCATTTCTTTCACGGGCCGTTGCCGAGTTTTGGAAAGGCCGATGATTTGCTGGAGGAATTGTTGGATTCGGCGCTCTTGTTCAAGGCGGAAGGCGCGGTGGTTCATCCCACCAAGATTGCCGAATTGGTTTTGAAAGAACGCGAGAGGGTGGCCCTGGATTGGATGGAAATTGCCAAGGAGGCACCGATGCACCACATGCGGATTCAAAAACTCCGGCTGGAGAAAATGATGTCGCCCAATGCACAATCGTCGGCGTCTGATAATGTTGTGGAATCCAACGGCGGCGGTGGGTTTGCCCAAAGCAGCACACAGAACGGAGGTTTCGATCCGGGCCCGGGTGCTTTTGAATGAGAAAACAGAAATCAGAAATATAGTATGCACACAGGTGATTATACTTTTTCAAATTCGAATACTTTCAAAACAATCCGCAGTACTATGGAGGAAGTACTCGAAGCGCATCGAATCGATTCATCCTAGACAACACACCGTGGCTAACTTTTTTCACCTCCACCGTCGAAAAGGCGGACAACACAATAACACGAGCATCGAGGTGGATTGGTTTGGTGCAAAATTAAAATGCTTTGCATTGAAATCAATCCTTTTTACTATCGATTGCATCGATATCATCCAAAGCCACGAGTTGGCTTTTTCCTTTTGCCACACAACACCCACAGCATACCTCCAAAGGCGCGCATTGAATTCGCAATTCCGAATGGGCGACCGGGAGAAAGACTCAATCACAACAACAACAACAACAAGACAGTTGCACACTAAATATAGAAAGGATGGATTCGATTCAAAACTCTTAATTTGTGTCATTCGTGAGAACATGTACATGTCGTTCTATATAGTTTGTTTAGGTTATTGTATGTTGTTGTAATGAACTTTTCTTTCAAATAGTATTACAAGTGTATCGAATCGGAAAAACGAGTCTATCGAGTCGACTTTTGCAAAAAAATCCGAGTTGATGTCTTGCATTGGATTACTTCGATTAACAATTTTACCTTACGTAGCATCGCGCATTACTCGTTACCCATTCACTAAAACTTTGAATTCGGACCACAGAAATACATGCAAGACGCGCATGTTGTGAAGTAAGAAATTCGACCCGATTTTTATGCCGAAAAAACAGCCAAGAACGCTTTAGCTTGCTTATCTGACCCTCCTTTCCTCCGGACGAGCTCTCTCTCTGTCGCAACTTAAGCATAAAACGGTTAAATTGTTGAAGTTTTGAACTTTCAGCGTCCGCAGCTTTTTCTAAGTAGTAATAGCAACTTGATAACATGCCTCTTTCCGCCGAACGCAAGACCGAGTACTTTGAGACCTTCAAGAACTTGTTGTCCACTTACAGCAAGCTCTTCATTGTCGAAATCGACAATGTTGGTTCCAAGCAGCTTCAGGACACCCGAAAGACCCTCCGTGGAAAGGCCGAGGTTCTTATGGGAAAGAACACCATGATGCGAAAGTGCTTGAAGGAGTACATCGAAGAGAACCCCGAATCTCCCGTCGAACAGCTCATTGAATGCTGCCGCGGAAACGTCGGATTCGTCTTCACCAACGGAGATCTCGGAGAAATCCGTGAAGTCTTGGAGGCCAACACCCGTCCTGCTCCCGCCAAGGTCGGTGCCGTTGCCCCCAATGACGTTATCGTCCCCAAGGGTCCTACCGGTTGCGATCCCGGTCAGACTTCCTTTTTCCAGACCTTGCAGATTGCCACCAAGATTACCCGTGGTCAGATTGAGATGGTCAACGATACCCACTTGATCACTGCCGGAGACAAGGTTTCTGCTTCGCAGGCTGCTCTCTTGCAAAAGCTTGACATCTGTCCGTTCTCTTACGGTATGGTCCTCAAGATGGTCTACGACAATGGTTCTCTTTTCGATGCCAAGGTCTTGGAGATCACCGACGATGTCCTTGCCGGACAGTTCTGCGAGGCCCTTGGTGTCTTGGCTTCCATTTCCCTTGCGGCCGGATACCCTACCCAGGCTTCCGTTCCCCACTCCATCGTCAATGCCTTCAAGATGGTCCTTTCCCTCACCATCGAGTGTGCTACCTACACCTTTGACGAGGCCGACATGTACGTCGAATACCTCAAGGATCCTTCCAAGTTTGCCGGATCCGGTGGCGGTGGCGGCGGCGGTGATGCTCCTGCTGCGGAAGCAGCCGTCGTTGAGGAAGAAGAGGAAGAAGAAGCTCCCCAGGGAGGCGGTGGTCTCTTTGGAGATGATGGCGGCGATGGCGGTGATTACTAAACACCACCCTTTGCTCCAACTAAGATCTTGCTTACGAGTAGTCTTTTTCGTGTTGACTACAGCTAGTGTAGTTTGTAACCACATTTTAAAACTGCTCGTTGTACTGTAACTATTTTGAACCTTATCTAGCTACACGTAGTTTAGCGAACTCTAGAGTGATCAAAATGAATTGTGATGATGTTTGCCATCATTTCTCTCTACTCCTATTCGTTTCTACTTTTTCATTCTAGAAAAACAACTACACATTCAATAAAACTCCCACTTGCTTCGCCCATCAGCAATATCGATAGAATGAGATTCGATATAATTTCGATCTATATTATACCATTAGAGTCGTTGACAACATCATGATAGATGTCGTCATGAAGAATTTAATCATACGCTCAGATCATCGACCCAGAATCGATTCCCGAAGAGGGCTTTTTTCGGCCTCCAATTGCCGGGCTGATGGCTTTCGGGCACGCACCGATCTCCTGCTGGGGCTGTGCGCGCCGCCATCGGCACTCGTCGTAGTTCGGGAGGTGGGCGACAATTGTGCAGCAGTATCGTCTTCGTCGTCCTTCATTTTGATAATGATTTTCAATCCATCGCTGGTGATCAACATTGGTTTTGTAGGTAGTGAAAGACTTTCCGCCTTCGAGCGCATTGGTGATTTGGGCAATGCCACGTTGCAGCAATTGAATTTGCTTTTGCTTTTGGAGATTCCTTCTTGGCACTTTTGGGAACGAGCTTTGTTGGGGATTTCCTGGCTGGAGATTTCCCATTCACTTTTGCTTTGGAAGCTTTCTCCTTTGCTGGTGGACTCGCCTTTCGTGTAGAATCGCCATTCGAGGAGGAGATCTCTTTCAAAGTAAGCGTTTGTGCTTTTGCATCGTGGTTCAAAGAAAGATTCGTTTGCGCGTCGGAAGGATGATTCGTAGCGGGCTTGGATTCCAACGATGGTGCAACGGGCATTTCACCAACAGAGCTTTCCTTCTTTTCTTCCATCGTTTCGTTTTCGACAATAGTTCTCTCCATCTTTGTATTCTCACTGTCAGGTTCATCGCCTGATTGTGAGCCGATCAGGAGAAGCTACAGTGGAAACCGATGGAGTTGTCGGTTGGCGTAGTAGTGACGGAAACCTGCGCAATGGATGTGGAAGGTGGGACAGGAGGCGGCGAAGATGTTTCGGCCATTCGATCGTCCTGGTTGGAAACTCCTTCTTTCGGAGAAGGCGAGAAAGAAAGTCTTTCTTTGTCTTTTTCAACGTTTTGGCTCTCGTGCTCCCCATTTGTGTCTTCCGAAGCAACTGCAACTCTGTTTGGTTCCGAACGCATAAGAGGTTTACTCTGTTTGGGTTCCTTGTCGCTGTCGCCAATAATATTATCTTTTTTATCTTCCGTCGCATCGGAGGAAGATACCTTTGGAGTCAAATTCGATGATTCGATGACTGGTGCTTGTTTCGTCAAAGGCGATGTTGTGCCTGTGGGGGTGATGGAAGGATTCGAAGAATCACCAATGACACTCTTTTGCTGTTCCGACGAAGGTGTTTCCAGCGGAGAAGAGGCCGAAGAAGCACTCGCGACAACCATCTTTACTTCATCATTGCTGCTTCCTTCCCCATCCTCTCCTCCGGCACCGTTTGGACTCTGTCCATTGGGAATCATGCTGAACAAAAATCCCTCCTTGAGGAGCAAAAATATCCGTCGCTCTTGCTCTTCTCGTGTCAGAGATTTCCCCACAAATCCCTTCATATAGTTCTTGTACATGGTTCGCTGTGTGCTCACCCATCGTCCCAGCGCACGGTTTTCCTGCCGATTTGGTGGGCACGTTGCAGTGCCCGTGCTTGCGCTTGAACTTGCGGAATTTCCTGGAAGCGTCGTTCCCAACCAATCTCTCCCTTGTGGTTCTGTGCCCAGATGAAATCGATAGGATTCCAAGAGTTCGATCTTTCGCTCCGTGAGGCTCGTTCGTTCGCTTCCCGTGTCCCATTTTTTGCGTTCCATGCGCATCTTGTTGACCCAAATGCCCAGCGAATGATTTTCCGGGAATTGCTGTGGGACATTGGCTGCAATCGAAGAAAAACGATGAAAGGAAAGGAAATATTTTGAGAATGAGTATTTTTCGTTTTCAATGACATCAATCCAATGCAGACGTTGCTCGCCAAACATTACCATTGTCATTGTTTCGTGTATGAATGCAATGCAATGCAATGCATTTACAATCCAGCCTAATATACTTTTGTGCTTACCGTCTCCAAAAATGGCAATAAACTGCCGCAATTCGTTGAATCGTTTGTAAAACGTCTGTAGGGCGTTTCGTTTTCGAATTGTTGTCAGCTCCATGAGCTCCTGCTGGGAGGGAAAGAGCGGTCCGTTTTCCAACGGACAATTCATCAATCGTTCTCTCAAATCCAAATCGGCCTTTTCGTCGTTGCGACGGCGTTTCTTCAAATTTCCATCATTGTCGTTGTCGGAACCATCGTCGGAGCAACTTCCTTCGTCGATATCCTCCTCAATGGCTTCGCTTTTTGGTTTTCGGATGTTGCAAGAGTTTGCATGGTGTTTGTGGCGATGCGTCCTTGCCACCTAGAGCCGAAAAGGAAGGAATCTTGGTCTTGTTGTTGTTGTTGTTGTTGTTGCTGCTGCCAATCGAAAGGGCAGCAATTGGGTGTTGCAGCCCCGGCAACTGCATTAGCAGGAAGCTTAGTGGGGGAAGCTCCGGCAATGCCTGGAATAGACTTCGAAAGCGGGACGCTTCTTCTTGACGAGTTTCTTGACGACTCGAACCGTCTTTTTGATTTTCTTTCCCGTCTTGGGGCACTTGACAATGACCTGTTTTCGTGGAAACAACCTCCGTAGTTCACTCCGCCGCTGGAAGTGACAGAGGTTGCGCCCTTTGCAATGGAAGAAGACTTTTTCTTAGGAACAGTCTTGATCTTGCCAGTAGCGATTGACTTGGCGAGTTTTGGTTTCTTGATCTTGGTGCTGGGCGATACCGACTTGGTGCCAACTGTAATTGGTGTTTTGCTGCTGCTTGCATCGTTTCTCCAACAGCGGCATCCCACTTCTTGCAATGGGGCAGTCTTGAGCGACATCAATCCCTCGAGAATGGTCATGTCCATTTCCAAAGATTCTTCTGGCCACGGTAAAAGTTCCCTCACATACTCTTGTTGGTGGGGACCAACCTCCATGTACAAAGCGGCATTTCGTGCCTGTAGTTTCTTCTTTTTGCGAGATGCCTTGGTGGATTTGGAAGGACTTGGATTTTCCCTTTAGATTGTTCTGAATGGATTCGGCTGCTTTTTGTAACAAGGTTCGATCGATGGTCCCTATTCCATCGTGCGGATGAAAGGCAAGACGGCGGTCTTTGCCGTCTTCAAAGCCGTAGGCTTTGGTGGATAATATATCTCCACAGCATCCACAATATCGGGAAACCAGTGGTGGATGACGCGAGGGATTTGTTCGAATCGGAAGAAGATTCCGATAATGGTTGTTTCTTATTGGTCTTTGAAGTGGTAGATGTTGTAGAACGAGAGTGATCTCCTACCTGTACCTGTACCGTGGAAGAGGATGAAGATTTTTCCTTCTTCTTTGTTCGACTGTTAACCGCAGAAGCAAGCTTTTTGGGTTTCTTTTTGAGAGCTGTAAAGCTGCTCTTTCCAATAGCTACAGCAGCAACAGCAGGCTTGCCATTCTTTTGCGCAATATCGTGCCCTGAATTAGTAGCAGGCGTGGGACTCACGATCGGTGGAATACTCGGTGGATTACTTCTACTCTTACCTCCATTGGCAATTTTAACTGTAACGGCCTTCGGAATAACAATCCGCCGCTGCGGCTGTTGCAGAAGGAGTTGCCATTGGTTTCATCCTCTGTTTACACAATAAACTAACGCTGTTAATAGACAAACAAACAAGTATTCATTGGGTATACAAGACAAAACTGTAACATTAAACTCGGCTTTTTCTCTGTCTCTATCATCTGTTGCATCCAAACAACCATTAACCGGTAGGTTTTTTACACGGTAACTACACGCACAAAAGCCGTAGTTTCGATTATTGAGATTTACCATTAGTACCGTAGGGCGTACGTACAAAACATACTGGAAATGAAGCTTTTTTCGTTCTCTTGCTGCACCTATCCTCAAAAATCGCTGCATGCGGTGTTTTCCCGATTGAGCACGTAGCTAGCTACGTGCAAAAACGGATTTCATGAAAAACTTCAGAGGAGGTCTCAGATCTGAACTGAACAGGAATGAGGAGCAGGAAGCCAAATTGGACTAAAAAAGTCGTAACCGATACATTTCCATACGTAGAATCCCTACGGTGCAGCACACAAAGAATGTGTTCCGCGCGTAAAATCTGAAATCCAGCGAGGCGGCCAGGCTCTTCGTAGGAAATCTACTTGACTTTGCTGTAGAAAGAGCATTCTTGTTGGATACCCTGCATACCGAATCAATGAATGAATGAATCGAATCAAAACAAATAATTTGAGTCATATTTGAGAAAGAGACACACGGCGTTTGTGCTCGCGTTTCTTCCGTTTGTGCATACTCACACTCGTACAAGAACAAGAATAGAAACAGGGTCACCCAAAAATCTGATTCGACGAGAAATAATGATAGTGCCTTGAGAAAATTCGAGAATTCTCAACCTTCGTTCGTACGAACGCGCATTTTTTCGAAGCCTCAGTTGCCACCGCATCACATCATCATGATAAAATATCATGTTCCTACAACAAAAAATGATCACAAACCTACTCATTCATCATCAAAAACGAAACGAAAGAACATGACATGCTTCTACATATTCAACAGAACAATGGACAATGGCTTTCGATTCAGATTTATATTTGATTATCATCTATGTTTGCAACAAGGGTTGTGTGTGATTACTGTCAATTAACTATACAATTATTCGTATGCTCTCTCTGCTCTTCTCTGTCTATTTGCGATTCGCTCCAAGCATAACAATAGTATCACTTTCTACAGTTACTTTCGTTGCTTGGCATCCTTTTGTTGCTTTCTTGACACGGGCTGCCTTTTTTCGTTCCGTGGGATCGAGTTCGGCTTTGCGCAATCGCAGCGTCGTCGGTGTGACCTCGATCATTTCGTCGGGTAGCCATGTATCCAATCATTTCCTCGATCGTCATCTTTTTGGGCGGAGCCAGATATACCTTTTCGTCCTTGTTTTGCGTTCGCATGTTGGTGGCCGCCTTGGCCCGGACAGGATTCACTTCCAAATCTCCTGGTTTGGCGTTTTCTCCAATAATCATTCCGGGATAGACAATGTCTCCGGGTTCGACAAAGAGAATTCCTCGGGGTGCCAGGCCTGCCAAAGCATACGTCGTCGCCTTTCCGCGTTCCGAGCTGATCAGCTTGCCCTTTTCGAGGCCTTCCCCCAACAATCCGGCGTGCTTGCGGTCTTCCAAAAAGACGTGGTTGACAATCGCACTTCCGCGGGTGGCAGACGCGGCTTCCGATGGAAAGCCCAACAAAGCCTCGGCTGGGAACCTCAAAGACCAATCGTGTCTTGGTGAGATCTGCCGATTCGCTCATTTCCAGCAAAACACCCTTGCGATCGGAGGTGAGTGCCGAAACAATGTATACCCGAATATTCGGCATCGACATCAATGGTCACCTCTTCGTAGGGTTCCATCATGGTGCCATTCTCGTCTTCTTTGGTAACAATGCTGGGAGGAGAAATGACCATTTCAAAGCCCTCCCGGCGCATTTGTTCAATGAGAATTCCCAGCTGGAGTTCTACCACGGGCGTAGACATTGGTCTTTTCGGAGTCTCTCTGGGAAGGATTCGACCGTAGAGTGTCACGTTGTTGTCCGTTTCCTGAACCAACCGATTTCGGAGCTTGGAAGGCGTAACCTCCGTGCCCTCTGTCCCGGCGAGAGGACCATTGTTGGCGGCAAATTCCATGCTGAGCGTGGGAGGAACCAATGGAGGTGTATGAATCGCTTGTAAGACTTTTCGTTCTGGTTCGCTGTTGGTGACAGTGTCTCCGACCTGGATGGAATCGGGAACTCCCGCCAGCGTCACAATATCCCCCGCGTAAGGCAACCTGGCTGTCGAGGGGAACTCTCGAAATGCCCTTGTTGACAAAGAGACCCTTGAGCTGTAGTAGGAGGAACGCTTTCCGCTTCTTCTTCATTCGAGTTGCCATTGCTGCGCTTCAACACCGTTACCGTGTCGCTGGCGGTCACGTGTACCCGAGGTAATGCGTCCCGTGCAGGTTCTTCCCAGATAAGAATCGTATCCCACTGTGACGGCAGCCAGCGAAAATTTGTCGTTTTCGTATGCTTCTCCCGGCATGCTCTTGTTTTCATTGACAATGCTATCGTTGTGCACTCGCACGGAAGGTTCCGGAATGAGTTCCAACAGTTTGTCCAGCAGGAGCGCCATGGAAGGCTTGTTATTTCCGTCTCCTTCGACAATATCCGTCAAAACATCCAATTCCTGTGTAATCCAGCCATCCCTCGCCGATGCGTAAAAGACAGCACTGTCCAGAGAAAAGCGAATCTGTTCTTCCGATGCTCCCAGCTGTTCCATGAGTTCCTCCAGAGAAATTTCCGTGTCTCCCTCGACGACCTTGTCAAAGGAAATCTTTCGGTCGACTTTATTCAAAACAACCACAATCGGTAAATTCGCCTGGAGGGCTCTCGACAAGACATATTTGGTTTGGGCCATGGGCCCCTCTCCGGCATCCACCACCAAACAGACTCCGTCCACCAGACTCAGAACGCGATCGACTTCCCCGCAAAAATCCGCGTGGCCGGGTGTGTCCACCAAATTGATGGTATTCTCATTGTAGTTTTCGATGCGGGTGACCTTGGACGTAATGGTGATTCCCCGTTCCTTTTCGAGATCGCCACAGTCCAGCAATCGATCCGTGTCCCCAGTAGTTTCGCTCGAATCGGATGATGATTTGGAAGGATCTGCCGCCGATCGGAGGAGCTGATCGACAAGTGTGGTTTTTCCGTGATCGACGTGGGCGATAATGGCCACGTTTCGAACTCCCGATCGTTGTTTCAAAATTCCAGTATTGTTGGCATTGTTGTTGTTGCTGTTTTCTTCTTCATCGCTATCGCTGTCGATAGCGTCCACGGCGGATGAAAAAAGTCGTTTGTCGGTATTGCGATTCGAATGGTTGCCAAGGAATCTCGACGATGTCGAGTTTGAAAAAGAGGAAATGAAATTGCCTCTCACACTTGACCTCAATAGATTACAATGCTTGTCATTCTTCTGTTCGTACAAGGAACTCTCTGACGATTGCGGTGCTTCTCCAATGGCACAAAAATGCCTTCGCCGATAACGATACAATCCTCTCTGCTTGGCATTAAAATTCGCTGCTTCTCGTGTTCTGGCAAGAGTGGATACGAATACAGATTCGGCCGACCGAATTACTCTTGTGGATTGAATGAGGGTTCGATGCATGATTGATATTGATGTATATTATTTGAGTTGGATTGCAATGCTTTGTCGATACTGGTTCTATGGAATTCGATTTGCAAAGCAATGCGAAGACGAAGAGGAGGCAATGGACAATCGACAATCGATAGATTCGAAAGAGTTCATTTATTATTATTTTACCAGTGATAAATGAATTATTGGAGAGAAGGATGAAAAATCTGTGAATTGTGAGGTGGTTGCTCATTGCCGACGATGCTTTTCTCTTTCCGCCAAGGAGGATAACCGTCCGTCCTTCCTCCGTTTTCAAGTCACGAGCGAACGGGATCGAATCGAGACCAGATTACTGCCCTCAAGTTTTTGAGCGGAAGTGAGAAGGTTGACGGACGGCAATGTCAAAGAATGGTAGGATGATGACAGTCTGGGCTGTAATACAAAATTAAATAGACCTCGCTGCCATAATGAAGAATAGCAAAGAGCGGCACAGACGATCCGATGTTGTTCTTATACCACCAACCAGTCCACTTCCAAAAACTGCATTTAGGATTGCTGCGCTCATGAAATAGTAACTGATAATAACGGCTTGCAACGTTCGTCATTCGTCATTTTTATTGCTATCCCCGGAAGAGGTGATCGCCGATAACATTGCAACTAAAACCCTGAACACAGGGTATTGCAATTGTAGTTCGTACTGTTGACTTGGCATCATCCATAACGATTCACTCCACGCTGTCGAGCTAAGAAACTAAGAAACTAAGCAACTCAACAAATGACAACTATGCGATGACGACAGCTTTTCTCGATACCGATGGCTTTATGAAAGATAACAATTACAATGACACAGCAAACGGAGACGACTACTTTTTGAATTCAGCTTTCAACCTGCTTGATGATACAAACGATGATTGGAATACCATTGAGTCCAATGACACAGATGTGGACACAGATGTGGACACAGATGTGAACGATGACGACGATTTTAACTCCCCGCTAATCATAAGAAATGATGACCTCTTTGAAACCATATTTGGAGATGATTATTATGATTACAACTCAACCATTGACGATGGAGATAATCGATACTACGATGATGACAATTATGTTAACCAAGAATCTATCTTTCCCCTGGTCTTTCCAATGATATTTATGATCATGTGTGTAGGCTTGATTCTCTGCGGCGCAAACCAAGAATTCAAACGCGACAGAGAACAGCGAGAAATCGAACGCCAGCGAGAGCAACAGCGGCAACGGGAAGAAGCGATTGAACAGCAGCAGCAGCAACAACAACAACAAGATGTTGAGGCTGCAAACAAAAACACGAGCGTCGAAGAACTCATGGTTCTCTACAGCGAAGCATTCCATCAGAACAAGAACCAAACCATCCTAAGGGCGTCCCAAATCCTCGAGGGAGATCCAACCAAGACAATCGATTGCGAGAAGATGGACACAACTGCCAGTTGTGGGAGCAACGATAACGACGACGATGACGACGACGACGATGACGACGAAGATGATGAAGAACTCCAACGCAACACTACCGATCAGAGCCATCCCTCGATCTATTTGGCACTCACGAGTGCACGAGCCTTTCAATCGGATCGCAAGGCAACGTCATCCATTCGAACAAACAGCTGTGACGAAAGCAGTGTCATTACCAGCACTCGAAACGCTTCCAACTGTTGTCTCGTCCATCCACGCTGCAAAAGCACAAACAAAAACACAGCAAATGTAAATCAGTCGGTGGTTCGTGTTCGTGGACTTTGTGTCATTTGTCTCGATGATATGCAGGCCGGAGATGTGGTGGTTTGGAGCGAAACGAAATCCTGTCCGCACGTCTATCACAAGGAGTGCCTAGTGTCCTTTTTGGCGCACAATCGAAAACAACAATTGCGGTTGCAATCGCAACAACAACAACAACCGAACAATCCCTGTCCCACTTGTCGGCAGCAATTCGTGACTGTACATGATACATGAGGCGAGACCAAACTGAAATTGTGATGATAACAATAACGGAACAATTATTATTTGTTCAATTGATTGTTCTCAACTTGTGCAGTTGCAATGGAACAATTTGTTCTTTTCTTGTTCCACAGACGTCTGTTTCTCGTAATTCAAGCCAAAAGGAATTAATCGTCAAGAGTTGTTGTCCCACTTGGGACTGAAAAAAGAATGCGACAGCCAATCTATCCATTGCAGACTAGCCAGCAAGCGTTACATCGAGTGACGAAGACCACTTTGAAAATGTTACAGTGCATTAAGAACGATGAGAAGCCGTGGCAATCTTACTGGAAGAATGCGAACACATGCCGACGAACCCGAGAATCCTCGTTTAATGAGACGACGAACCCGAGAATCCTGTAAGGGGGAAGATCGGTTCTATTATTACATTCAATTCGAGGACAAGGAGAACAAGAATGGCAAAAAGAGAAAAGAATATGTCAACAAAAATTCCTTTTTATCCGCCATTTGAGAAGAAACGACACGCTCATACAAGAGAATGCGGAACAATAATGCGATTCTCTTTGTTTCTACTTAAGTCTTCTCAGAGAATTCTGATCGGAGACTGATCCTTCCCCATGGGAATGGTGTTGAAGTATGACTTAGAGTAAACGCGAGTATGATTAAGCTGACACGGTGTTGTACAACTTCCCGAATGTCTCTGTAGTTTGTTAATTAAACGAGATATTGATAAAAATTGATTAACATTCCCGGGGATTCTTAATGTACCGACGATTGGTCGAACAAGCTCGAACATACTTGTTCATCTGCTAACGTACAGAGGTGTTACTAGGGGTAGGTAGGCAATACCAAATGGGGTAGGAAGGCAATACTAAATGTTTAGTTTTAGTACGTACGAGCATATTGCTGGGATTTTGTACAAGCGTTAAGATGGATATTCTCTTGTGGAGTACATTCTACGGACCATTAATAACACTATTTGGGCAATAGCTGGAGTCCCAACTTTTCATATAGAGTGTTGTTCGACAGCTTAATCAATTTTTTAGTTCAAGCCGAACCAAAACAGTGATTATGCTTTTCAATGTCCCATCGATGTACACGTTCATCAATCTGCAGATAATCCGTGTTTACTAAGCTCTATTTCAAAATAGCACATAAAGGTCGATTTATCTTAGCAAGCTCGTTGGAGTCTCAGAAAGAATATAAAAATCACAAAACGACAACAACGCAACTACTGTGACGAGACCAACTTCAATTGATACTCTCATTATTATCTTTCGGTACTTGTGTTACTTCTTCGGCACGACTTTTTCTTGTGCTTTTTCGGTGCAAACTTATCACTAGCGTTCTATATCACACTGCCAACTACTGGGTTGTGGATTGTACACATACATTACAAATCGAGTCCTACCGTACGTATAACAACATAAAGACTCTGAATACGTTTGAAGTTCTATTTGTTTCGATTCTATATCCCAGACGTATTGTACGAATGCTTCTGAATGAAATCTGTTCCAATATACACAAAAATGAAGATGGCGCCCGGAATTCGATCAAAGCGACCTGAGCAATGACTTGCAGACACTATCAAGGCATTTCGAGGCCTTGAAACTGATGGATAGGGATTCCGGATGTGCTACGGGGAAATTTGCTGCTACTTCGGAACCCACGCCGGATGGCCACCTTTCGAGCAACGGCGATATCGTTTTGGGAAGCAACTCGAGCTCGAACAAGAACGGGAAAACTGGGAAATATGGCAGAAACAGTGGCATCTTTAACGGAGATGGGGGAAGCGATGACCACGATCAATTTCAGCCCAACAATGTCACCAGCAGCAGCGACGAAAACAGCGACGATATTGGAAGAAACATTATGGACAATGTCAAAGCCTTTTTGAGGCATCCTTCTCTGGACGTCAGTTCGATCATCAACAAGGAAATGCTCAAATACGACGTCACGGAACGAAATGCTATTTACGAAGAAGTCCACGGAGTGGGGAACCTTTGTCCGGACGAATCTCAACCGGGAATGGTCGAGAATGCCCTGAATGACCTAGTCTATGAACTAGATGCCATACCAGCGCACCAAAAGAGAGAATACACACAGAGTTTGAGCATGCCGCACAGTTATATTCACACGCGAGACTTTCGGATGCGCTTTTTGCGGGCCGATCTCTTTGATGCCTAAGCGCGCCGCCAACCGTCTGGTGACTTGTCTTCAAACAATGTGTTTTTTGTATGGCCCTTATGCATTGGAGCGTCCGATTCGCCTTTCGGATTTTTCCAAGAGAGAACTAAAGGTGTTTAATGCGGGGCGCATCCAATTGCTGCCCTATCGAGATCGGGGTGGTCGCAGAGTCGTTGTGGGGATTCCGAGTCAAAAACACAATCTCCACAATCCGGTGACGCGGGTGAGTCGAATTCATATGTTATGTTGCCATTCATATCATTTCTTTGTTTTGCTTTGTGTTTTGTTGTTCGTTTGCCAAAATTCTAACAATGACTTTTTTCCAAATGCATTTGAACGAAATAAACAACGACAACAATCACTACACGTACCACAATTCCATGCACAGGCCAAAATCCATTTCTATCTGTGGTGGGTCGCATCCAAGTCGGTAGAAACCCAACGAAACGGAATTGTCATGGTGACCTTTCACAATCCCGCAATATCCGATGCGACTCCCTTGCCGGCGACGGCAGAGTCGGTATCGTCGGCGATCGAACGCGACGAAAATTACGAGGATATTCGTGGGCTTCCGAGCTTGCGATTTGCCAAAATTTACGTCATGGCCCGAAGGGGCATGCCCCTTCGATTGGTTTCCCTACACACGTGCACACCGGACACTCCTTACTACTCGATTGTTCGGGCCTATAATTCCGCAATGGTCGAAGAACGGGCTCGACTCAAGTTTCATATTGGTGCGTGAATAATGATTCGAATCAAAACAAAACTTGTGACCAAACAACATCAATGATTGCCAAATGTGTATTGAAGTGAGCCATTGAAACCTCATCTTTTGCATTATTTTTGAAATGTGCATTGAAATCTCATCTTTTGTTTTATTTTGTCAATGAATTACTATGGCCTGTTTCTCTCTTGCAGGCGAAGACATTGAAAATCGGTATAAACTGAGCGGCTATGGCATTCCCTTGGACCAACTCCCTATCACCGAGAGCGGAAAGCTGAAAAACATACACTTTAAGAAATGGCTTCAACTCCGCAAGACGATTGAAAGCTCAGAGATGGAGACGGAAAAGGATCTGGGATCGATTGTCGAGTGTCCAAACCTCAACGATGTTGTGTTTCGCCCTAGCCAATCGACCATGTGCCATCCCGGCAACGTCATGTTTCGCAGTTTGGTCGAATCCAAACACTTTGAACACAGCATTGCACCCTCCCGGGAGGCCAAGATTGATGTCACTCGGAGCGTCATGGTTGCGGTCAAGCAGTTAGGGGGACGCTTTTTGGTGTGGAACAACGAAACCTGGTGGACGGAAATCACGGACGAAAAGGTAATTTATTCGAAGATTGCCGTATTTTTTCGAAATTCCAAGGTCAGCGCCAAGGCCAAATCGAATCGCCAAACCACAAAAAGCAGCACGTACATTTTTGCGGATCAAGACAAACGACGAAAGATTGATGTGTGTGGGGGTGATCGGCTTCACGGCAATGGCATGAACGACCAAACGTGTTTTGGCTTTGTTTGAGACGGAATGGTGTTGGCGCAATCATAATAGTCGATTTTTTGGTCTTGTGCGCAATTTTGCGTGAGTTCGAAAAATGAGATGCCAAGTGAGACATCAAAGTGAAACATCAAAGTGAGACACCAATCCCAACAAAAGAGCCCCGATGTTGCAACCAATCGTTTTCACTCTTTGCACAGCAATTGAAATCCACCGTCGCATCGTAATCAACCACCATTATCGTGTTGGAACAAACGAATCGTGTTGTGGTAAGTGATTATTGATGACACCCGACGGAATGGAAAGAATTGGGGAAAACAAAACTGTAAATATGGATTGTAATTGTGCAAGAAGCAGTGTAGCAGTGCGCAGATTCCGTATGGTAACTAAACCCACTGTCGAATGAATTGTCGAGAACATTACTTTCTCGTCGATGAAGAACACGGTGATCTGCCCAATACGTTGCTATTGCTACGAAAAACAAAAACGTTTGCAACGGCATGGCTCGAAAGCGACACCAATGAATTTCTTTCGTTCTATCATCGACTTCGAATTGCCACATTGTGCTCTTGCGCGATACAACTAGTACCAAACAATGAGTTCGATCATTGCATGAGTGAGTCGTTCATCATGCTCTCCGGGATACCACAAAACTTTTTTTTAATGAACTCTATGGTATTGTAGAATCATTGTACTTGTATAGCAGATAAACCAAAACTACTATATGGCATCATTTTGAAATTATACTTGTTTCGGGACGACGTGTCTCGTTTTCGAATTTTGTCATTCGTATCATTTGTATATTGCTATTCTTCCAATTCTTCCAATAATCAATGATATATTTTATCCACCCCTGTAATCGACTCCACATTTGTCGTTGGCCCAATGATTGTTTGGATTCAATTTGACATCGACCGTGATTTTTGTCGCCTTTGCTTTGAGAGGATCCCTGCTGTCCAAGGGCGTTGACTTTAGTACTTTGTATTGCAAATCCGCCAGCCCGTTCGTCTTCCAATTCTTTTCGTGTTCCTCCAGTGCTTCCCACTTGACCATGCACTTCCATTCCCGGTGTTGTTTTAGGAATTTGAGTTTTTCTTGTAGCGTCATGTCTTCTAAATCTCGAATGGGTGGAACCCCATTCTTGGGAGTAATTCGTGGATAATCCCATTTGATGCCCAGTGCGTTGCACCGGAGTTGAAGCTCGTCGTCTTCTCCTCCCCTATATTATGTTGTTGGTGAAGGTAATGTACGATTCGATTGAGCAATATCATTGCATACACAATATACATTGTATCGGCATGAACCAAAATCACATTCACAACTTTCAATCCAGCATAGTACTCACCATCCCCAAAAGGTGTTTGGATATCCATTGATTCGTTTGTAATCGCTCGACGAAAAACTAACAATCCCCCCAAAGTACTTTGGATTGTTGCTGTAGCGATCCCAGCATCGGGCAATGTGATGGGGGACCGTTGGAAACCTCGAGTAGGCCTCGTTCAGCTGTGAAGAAGGCAGCAAATCAACGTCGTGAAAACAAAAGACATCGTGCTTGACCTTGTCTTTGTTACTAGTATTCTGTTTGTTTCCGTATTTTCGGGCCAGATCGAATCCAATATTCAATAATTTGCCTCGATTGAATTTTCTCTTGTCGTCCGATTGTTCCACAATGTAAATGTGAAAGTCGGAAATCTTTTTCAAAAGTTTCAAATTCGACAAGAACATGTATCATGTGTGGGACAAACTTGGACAAGTGTTCCGATCGTTTCTGTTCCACGTGCAAATCTCGAAAGGGAACAATAATGGCCACACTCGTAGTATCGGCAACATCCAATAAAGCATCCAGAGAATTTGTCTCGAGTCTCGGTTTTTTGGCTGGCCTCTGAGTTTGTTGTTGTTGTTGTTTGTTGTTATTGCTCTCGGCCCGTTTCTTGGCCATCCAGGGATCATTGGCCTCCGAAGCCGTCGGAAAATGCCACTGCGTATGCTTGGTTTCGTAATGAGAGTAGTAATATCGCTTTTGGCTTTTGGAAAAGGTTCGGATCCATCCTTTTGGAAGGGGGAGTTTGTCTTCTGCTGGTGGCATTATTATGATTGTTGTTGTTTGAATTGTTGTTGTGTACGTGTAGCTTGTTATATATATAAGTATTGGTAATATAATTGGCTTTAGTTTGAATTGTTGTTGAATATAAAAGGTATACTACGTGTAGTATCCAACGTCCTTCTCGAATTGCTTCTCAATGATTGAAATAATGGTTTTAATGAAGTAGAAGTAGTTGAAAGTCCAAACCTCAAACCTGCCTCTCAACTCGCTTTAACTGCGTACAATATTCGTTGTGACACCGAAATCTTTCTGTCGGTCTTTTTGTGATGGGGATTACTGTAATTGAATCATACGAGTCGAATACCATTTGATTGACATCGATAAAGTTCGTCACTCGACTACATCATACACTCATCAATTTTGAATCTTTGTTGTTGTTGATTTTCAAAATGAGAACACACTACAAAACATAATAATAATCATTAATCATAAATCAATTGCAGTTACTTGATGGAAAGTGAGAAGCAACAACAGCAAGCAAGAAGCACATAATATATTACAATCAAAGAACATTCAACAACAAGAACTTCAATGAATTCGACAGATCTCCGAGCCATCAAAGCTCTGCCGGGAAACAAGAAATGTTTTGATTGCGGAGCCAAAAATCCACAATGGGCTTCTCTGTCGTTTGGAAGTTTGATTTGCATCGATTGCAGCGGAAAGCACAGAGGTCTGGGCGTTCACGTGAGTTTTGTTCGTTCTCTCACATTGGATTCGTGGACAGACGATCAAATTCAAACCATGAAAGAGGGAGGCAATGACAAATGTCAACAAGCATTTTTCGCATCCAAGGTTCCCATGGGAGTTGACGATGGAAAAGAAAACAAAAACACACGACAAGATTTCCAGGAACGTTACAATCATCCTGGTGCCAAGGCCTATTCAGAAACATTGTTGAACAAGAATAAAGATACTACAAACACAAATAATTCAACAAACAGCAGTGATAAAGATAACGATCCAACATCCTCCAGTTCTATAACACCCCTCACACAAGAACAAAAAGACGAAATCTTCGAGCTGGCCCGTTTGGATCCAGAATTGCCATGGCACGCTCCAATTCCCTCGGTCATGGCCAAGCTAATGATGCTTGGCATGAGAGTCACTTTGGGATTTCCGGGCTTGCCACTGCTAACAACCTATGGCATATTATCAAGGTATCTCTATCCACAAAGCAATTTGATTCACGGTTTGGGATATTTGTTGGTGGGAATTCCAGTAATCGGCGGTGTTTTGTTTGGACGCAAACTCTGCAGGGACTTTACGGAAGGACGGATTCCTCCCTTCAAATCGGCACAAAATTTATTGGCACAGAGAATGCTGCAAGCAAGGGCGATGCGATTGGAGGGATACGACGTCTTTTTGCCGCCACATCATGACGACGAAAATCACAAATATCCTGGCCTGATTTTGTATCCCGGATGGCTCATCAACCACTACTTCATACGCACCCATTGCAGCCAAACTCAGTGATGCTGGTATCGTCGTGGTCGTCGTATCCATGGAGCCCTTTCGGGCAAGCGTCGATTCGACAAAACTGGAAACGGAACGCTATTTGAAAATCATGTACGAATTGCTAGCAGAAGTCGCTCCCGATTATCCCGTTATCGACTGGGCCGTGGGTGGACACTTCCGTCGGTGCCCATTTGGCCATGAAAGTGGCCAAGGCCACGACTCCCGGAACTACGAAACTGGTATTGTGGGCCTGTGCCAGTCGGCCCATCGATTACAAGTCTGCGAATTTGTCCGACAAGAAATTGCAGGTTTTGGTATTGAACGGTTCCGAGGACAAGTCGATTTTGCAACTGACCTTTCAACAACAACAAGACTTTCGGAGCATTCTTCCCAAGGATTCCTCCATTTATAAAACGATTCCCTGGAGGAAACCACAATGGCTTTGGGCATTACGAAAAACCAAAGAATTGGAGGCGCGACGGGGTGAGAACCATTACACTCGACGAGCAACAAAAAATTGCCGTAGAAGAAACGGCAAACTTTCTCAAGGGAACACAATAATGAATTATTCAAACAACAAACGTCGCAACTGATTTTGACCAAAGACTTGTCGTTATAAGAAGGAATAGAAATATAAGAATTGCGATAGTTATTGTATCGCTTTGAAATAATTATCTTGTGGTAACAGCAGGATACCTCCTACACTGCTTCATTGTACAGCTACAATCGCAGCAAATTGAGATACAATACTTAGACTAGTCGTCGTCAACGATACAAAGTACCTCGGCTTGAACCAAATCGTTCGGAAGGACGGGCTCGGCATATACCAATTCGTTCGGAATTATTTGGGCGTCTGCCATTTCCTCCTCCTCTCGTTGCTGCTGTTGCTGTTGCTCTTGTGAATGATCCGAGAATGTTGTAGTAGTAGAGTCAAATGATTCGGATTCTCTGTATATGTTACCCGCATCGATATCGACCGTGATTGTGTGTCCGCTTGGGGTGCGAATCACCAGTTTGCCCGTGACGAACAACGGGTTTGAGGAGCAAGGTCCAGCAAATGCCATATCCAACAATCAGCACCAAAAAGACCAGCAAACCCTAGCACCATGGCAGTCACCAACAGAGCTTCCCGAACCAGTAATCGCACATCACAGCTGCTGGAAAAGGACTGCGTCTTTCTTCGTATTCTCTATCATGCATGCTCGATCTTCATACTTTGTTTCTCTATAATATTCCAAGACGGGAGCAGATAGGCTTATTCCAGATGCATCGTCTTCATCGCTCTTCCACTCGTATTCGACAAAAGAACCGGACGAATGCAGCTTCATTGAACGTGTTCTTGAAATCGTTCTCTTTTGCAAGTGATGACAACAATTGGAGAGGACACCAGCTCGGCATGATCATACCCAATCGCCTTGCTTGATTTACTATTCATTACGAACCATGGTTTTATCCGAGGATCGAAAGACTCCAGCTGGATATCGATTCCGATATTTCCTAGAAACAAAGGAGATTCCCGAGAGCATCTGTTCCCGAGACTGTATAAAGATTTGGATCGCAACCACGTTGTCTCGACAATGTCGACAAGCCGGGGTCGAAACTCCCAACACAACCCCAACAAGAGGACGGCAGAAATGATGGAAATCCCTGGACGAACAATTCCTTTCAACTTATTCATCGTCGCCATCGTCGTGTTGAACTTTGAAAGTTTGTGCATCGCATTCGGAAGTGAAACATGCAGAAAGCGTTTGTTCTTGTGATTCTGTAAGTCTTGGATCTTTCTTTTTTCTTTCGATTCGAATTGTTCTCAAATAATAATTTCAAATTCTTTCGTGTCAATCTGAGATCACAAAACATGAAACACGACTACGTATCTTCTACTGCACTGCAAGTACCAAAAACCACCCCTGCCAAAAACAATGAGAAAATGTGAAGGTATGATTTCGACAATGGACACGTACCGATCCTATGAATCCTATGAATACGAAGTGCGACTTGCAATCGTGGAGTTTAGTTCTCGAAGATTTTGGGGCCTCATTTTTTTTCTCCATTATTTTCTTTGAGAATGTAACGTTGAAACTTCGCCAATAGGCATTCTTATGAGAACAAAAGGCACGTCGAATAAATACTGGAACCAAGAAGAACAACGAAAGGCATGTCGAATAAATGGAACTGGGAAGAACAGACCGAGACAGTGACTTTGGGGAGCAAGACGTGCAGAGAGAGGTCATAGACGGGCTGAATCATTTCCAAGCAGCGATTAGAACATATCGGTGATTTCTTCGGGTTTGTATTCCTTGTTCACAGTAATCGTTGGCGTGGATATTCATCATCGGCCTCCAGTGTATTTGCACTAAACTTCATTGCTACTTTCACAACCATGAGAAGAACCATGGTCTTGTCGTCGTTCACAGAAACTGCTCTGAAGTAGGATTTTCACTTCAATTTGTTTTGCTTTCGAAAGTGCTTCTATCCTCAACAAACAAGGCATCACCTTCGATAGAAAACCTAAAATCGAATGGCAACAATATTGAAGACGATTTAGATATAGCCACTTTTGAAGAAATGTCTTTTTTCAATATGGATGTAAGTCAAGGTCAAAACCTACCAATGTGCTGACCACAGAGTATGCGATGAGATTTGGAAGTTGTACGTGTAGTACGAATATTGCGATAACTAATATGAAAAAATTATATATATTGTTAGCTAAGTGTGGTAGTGTCTTCATCACCCATATAATATTTATTATTCGTATCATATCCATGAGGTTGGAACGCGTATGATAGAAATCTGTACATGTATCCTTTTTCGAATGCGTCGAGACTCGTAGATCGATCACATTTCGGTGGAGCCTTCGGAAATGAAATATTTGGGGCGGTCAAACTTGGTTAGGAATCAAAGAGAGAACTCGTCAAACCACCATCGACCTTTCAGAGATGAATGGGGTGGTACTCTCGAGCGAACTCGGCAGACATGTCATCGTCCCCTCCGAGTTCTCTTATCGCATCCCGCAGTTGTTGATCCAGAGACATAGTTTGTCGCTTCTCCTTCTCTTCCCTTTTCCTCGCCAACCGTTTATTGACGGTGAAAATATCGCTGGAACGATCCAAAATTTCCATAAGAAGATCGGCGTTGTTTTCATGGTCCGTATTTAGGGATTCCTTAAAGTCTTTGAGTGTCTTTTCCACGCTAAGGGATGGTGGAGGGATGAAAAAGGGCCAACCTGGCCATTCGATGATGGTTTCGGAGCTATGCATTCGAAAAACAAGAAACAAAGTTGCATTGTGTAAGCCAACTGTATTCGCGGTCAGTTTTACAAGAGTGACAAATACGATTTCTTACAGTTGAAAATAAAGAGCGGGAAGAACTTGTTCCCACGCCACCAACGAATTGCCAGTGTTTGTCATGAGAGATTCGTTGAGCACCTTGATGCGGGCTTCCAAGACGTTGTATGCGTTTGCAATTTTTATCGGAACGAAGGATTCGACTTGTTCTACCGCCTGCTTGAATTGCTTTCCAAGACTTTCAGAGTGTCTATTTTGCCTTTCTTTATCGTTTTTGCCCGATTTGTTTCGTTGACGGTCGGGGTCGGGGTCGGGGTCCGATTTCCTCGATTGCGTAGACATAGTGGACATACGTTTCACTTTTGATGGTCGCGGTGGTCGTGGTGGTGACATTTTCTTAAGTTTTTTACTTTCTCTTTTTTTAATTTTGCCGCTGCTGTCGCTGCTGTGACTACTATCACTATCACTGCTGCTGCTACTGCTAAGGCTTTCTAACTCATCAATATCACCCATGGCATTGAATCCTACCGATAGTCGTTTGTTTTGTTTCAATGCCTTGAACATGCTTCGGTATCTAGATTCAGTACTCCTGATGCTTGGTATTTCCATGAATCTTTTGAAGAGTTCTTGCCGCAGATCGGTGGAACCCAGCTTTGGCACTAAAGTCGAGTTGTTTCGAAAGTGACTGACTGCAACAACAATTTGAATTGAAAATGTACGGATGAGACGAAAGAAAGCAAAATCAAGGAATTTCAAACACGGAATCAAAACTAGGCGCACTTACAGTATCGATAAGCATAGCTGAAGACAAGCAACCGTGATGGCTAGTTGAGTTTTCATTTTGGGGTCCTCAATCACTTCCGAAGTGCTGAATATCGATATGACGGCACTTAGGAGAGTAACTATCATGGTAGGTGCAAAAAGTATGTAGTTACTGATGGCATCGTAATGGAGCGATGCGAGCTTCTGCATCAACATTTCCCTTATAACATCGGCCAAAATCTTGTCAACGTTGCTCTGGCTTCTTCGGAGAAGAATTTCTTTCGTCACGTCTCCGCCAGCGACCAGAGCTTCGTAGGACGTTAAAGCTCCGGGACGAAACGACGTGTCTACCATGGACGACATCGACTCATGACCCTGGCCACCGCGTACCGAATCCATAAAAGTAACACCCATGGCTCTTTCTACATCAGAATATGGAGACCATTTAGTATTTTTCAGAATTGGTGTTGGTTTCTTTTCTTTCTTCTTTTCTTTCTTCGGCATGATTCCGACTTTTTTTCTTTTCGCCGATTGCAATCGTTTTGGTTGCACCCATACGTGACACAGAACTTTCTTTTAAACGTGATAATGGATGTGTTAAAACAGCCACTCGGACATCGGGCAATCATATTTTCTTTCCAAAAAGCCGGCGGTCGATTTTGTGACATCAAAACTCCAACAATTAAGAAAGGAACACAAAGGAATTTTCTCTCAACGGTAGATACTCCGCAAATTGTGCGTTTGGTGCGCAATAAAAATGACCCACTCGACTCAAAATAGTCGATTGAATCAATCACCTATTCTTCGCTCAAGACAGCTTGGGACATCTTGGCATGGTCGCGCTTGAGGTTTCAAAACCCAGACCCGGAAGAAAGAAATGCAACTTGGGCTTGGGCATTCCCACATGCCAAATTCGGCTCCATCGCTTGAGAATCCTTCGTTTTGTTGTTCTCATAAAACACAAATCCACAAACGGAAAACAACAAAAAGCATTAATACCACTACCAATCAATCATGAAGTCCATCGCAGCATTCCGAAACATCATTATCTCCTCCCAGGTACTTTCCCCTCTGATGGGATCGTCCGCATTTGTTCTCGGCATAAGACACCACCACAACGGAGGACAAATTATTTCTACCACCGCTTCTTCGATGTCAGCGCCCGTCAATGAGGGTGACTACGAATTCGATTTCCTCGCAGCAGCGACGCAAGCCGCGATTGAGAGAGAAGCTCGCGAGGTACCGTCGACAAGTACTTCCACCTACTATTCCAAAAGGCCAGCCAGAACAGATTTTACGGCACCAGTCAGTAATGAGAAAGACTACGAATTTGATTTCCTTGCGGCAGCAACCCAGGCTGCGGTAGAGCGAGAAGCCCGTGAGGCCCAGGCAAACCAGAAAGTCGAAGAACCTTCCCCGTTCAAGGTTTACCCATCGTTCGTTTCAAAAACAAACACCGGCAATCGATTGTCGTCGTCGTTGCAGTGAAGAAAAACAAAACAATCAGCAGGTGACACTACCCTCCAATTTTTGACGACTACATTTTGTGCAGGAGCAACACTTGCTCCTCGACAAATAAAAGAACGGAATAGAATACGATATAAACACAAATGAAAAATAATCACTCCTTGCTATCGCATTTCTTGAAGATTGTCAGTAATAGAAATAATCTACTTCCGTAGGAAAGACATAATTGAAAGTCGTGAAAGAAGATGATCGATGTGAAGAAAAAAATCGTGAATGAATCGAACTCAGTCACGAATCGACTTTAGAAAAGAGAAGAATGTCGAGTTTCCAAATTACCGCGAAAAAAGGTCGAGTTTTCAAATTCCCACCCCATTCATCAGGGAGCCTCGAGGATTTAAAGGTGAAATAAAAATCGATCATGGGGGACGGGGATATTTCTTTTCATATGAAGAAAATCTACTCAAGTTAGGGGAAGTTTCTTACCCGAAAATAAGCGTGATCAAAATCAGTCCAGCAAGTCGTTACGTGTACCCTGATCTCTTCAATATTGATGGGACTCTATTCGTATCGCCTATCGATAGATAGCGGAATCTAACGATTCATTCCCAGGCGCCGTCTCGGCTGGTGTGCTCCTTTTGATCGGTGTCTGTGTGGCTGCGATGGCATGTCGTACTAGAGGGGACGGTGAAAAGGTATAGAGCGTAGTAACCATAGTGTGGAAGAGTAGGAAGAGAGCTCACCCGGAATACGCATTTGGGGGAAATTCGAAAAAAATCGTTACCTCTTCACAACAGTTTGAATGTCCTCAACAGACACTCTTCATGACGATAACCCTTACTAAGGCTGTCGACAACATTTCTTCACAATATAAAGACGATTAGTATCCATCATTAAATGCAGTTACCGTCAATATCCATTCGATCCGAAGTAATGATTTCTTGGAATTTTAGGGGTCGGGCAACCCCAGTTTCTTATTCCGGGTGAACGCTCCTCCAAACTAGGCCTGCTAGTGGGGTCCTAGTCGAAGGAGTCGATTGGAACCTTGTCGTTCCCGTTTGCGGGTCCCGTAGGGAATAGGAGGAGAGCTCACCCGGAATAATGAAACTAGAACCCCAAATTCAAACAAATATTCATTCAACAGTTTGAATGTCCTCAACAGACACTATTGACGACAATAACCCTTCCTACAGCTTTCGACAACATTTCTTCACCATATGAAGACGATTCGTATTGTTCACTATAATCATCAAATAATGCAGTTACGGTCAATATCCATTCGATCCGACGTAATGATTTTTTCGAATGCGGGGGATGTTGGCAACCCCAGTTTCATATTCCGCCGAGCTCTCCTTCAGATAGATTGGAGATAGGGTCATAAATTCCTTATTTGAGGTCAGAAAATGGTTCCCCTAACTGAAGGAAATGAAAACTGTTTGCTAATGAAAGAAATATTCCCTCACCCCAAAGAATTTTTTCGTTCTCAAACCAAATTCACGATGGCTCTGATGAAGAATCAATCGCTTCAGCTTCAATCATGACACACAATTTCAAACATCAATCGACAACCACACAAAAAAAGTGATGGATACGAAATGAGCTGAGCATGGCCAATCTGACAAAGAAAAAAATTCGTTTTGTGCTTTTTATTCATTCGATTGCCATCAGTGGATCTGATCTAGACATCAGCATGAGCATCCACAATGTTTCATGAGACCTGGCGACATAGTTGATAACTCGTCCCAACGTCATACAAATCATTCCTTTAATACTGGTAGGAAAAGATGCTTCGGGAGAGACGTAATTTAGCATTGTAAATATTTTTGACACCATCGTCTTCATTGGTGATTGCGAATCATACTTGCACGGGTGCAAAACTTTGCTACAATGGCGACTCGCGGATCTATTCTGGTCGTCAGCGCTTTGATAGCTTGGTCCAACTTCACTATTTTGACTTCGGCATTTACATCAACATCGACTGCCTTTGTCTTCGATGGCCCTCATCGAAAGACTGCTGCCTCTTTTTCCATGGAAGGAAAAACGCAAGACACTCGTTTAGAACGCTACCACCTGCCACTCGTTGGTACTATTTGCCGAAACAAACCAAGCTTCGGCAGAATTTGCCGATATCAGCAACAAGAACGACAATCAGGACGAGAATGGTGATTTCTCCTTCTTTGACGAGGCTTCCATTTACGTCCGAGCAGGATCGGGAGGCCAGGGATCTTCCACTTACAAAAAAGCCAAAAAAGGCGCGAATGGTATCCCAGATGGTGGAAGCGGAGGCATTGGTGGAAACGTGGTGCTGTGCGTAGACCCGAGCCTCAACACACTGGCTGGTCTGGGCATCAAGACACTTCGGCCAAACGCCTTTGGGGGTGGAGGAGCCGCTGTCTCTAGCAAGCGGAGTCGCAGCTCCAATCCTATGCAACCTCGAATGTTGAATTTTCGGGCCAAGGACGGAACCGCGGGAGGACGAATGTACGACAATGGCCGAAAGGGAGAGGATTGCGAAGTTCTCGTGCCTCCCGGAACCGTGGTACAAATGGAGGTTCGAAACAGCAATTCCGACAACAACGAGGAGAGCAACGATGATGACGACGATGATGATGGTGATGAGAAAGAGAACGATGAAGACGATTTGGTGCTCGTCGATCTCGGAACCATCTCGGAAGAGAATCCCACGCTGATTGTTGCCAGGGGAGGCAGGGGAGGTGAGGGCACTGCGACTCTCAAGGGAAAGAAAAAGGGTGCCACCCGACGAGGCCCCGAGGGAGGCGAGCGTGGCAAGGTCAAGCTCACGCTCAAGATTGTTGCCGACATTGCCCTAGTGGGAGTCCCGAATGCCGGAAAGTCAACTTTTCTGGCTTCCTGTGACGCGTGCCAAACCCAGAATTGCCGACTATCCCTTTACCACGGTCGTGCCCAATCTTGGGACATGGATTCCGGAAGCCGAAAAGACAAATCACGGAGATTCCGAGACTGCGGGTTCCAATGGGTTAGTACTCTGCGACGTACCGGGGCTCATCGAGGGAGCGAGCGAGGGTGTTGGTCTCGGGCATGCCTTTCTGCGGCATATTGAGCGATGTCGAGTCATTCTCCACCTGGTGGATGCCACGAGTGAGGATCCTGTCCGAGATTATTCCATGGTCAACGATGAATTGAAACACTACGGGAGCGGAAGTCTTTCCGACAAACCCCAGGTGGTAGTTCTGAACAAGCTAGATGCCGCCTTTTCGGGCGATTCTCAAGAGGAACAAGAACAAAAGAAGGCCGAGCTTGCTACCATGATGAAGCAAGAAATGGGCCACACGCGATTATTGTGGGTTTCTGCAAAGGAAAAGAATGGCGTCGACGACTTAATGGTTCGAATGTCTTCGTATGTTGGAAAAATGAAAGAGGATGAAAAGCAAAAACAACAAGAACGAAACGAAGAAGATGCTACTCCCGTTGCCTAGAAGAAATATCAAATTGAACCTATCTTCGAATCGAAAGAACGCATTTCTGTACTTTCGACAAGGCACACTGCTAAAAATTAAAAGCACAGCAATCAATTCGAAGCACCATGCAATCGATGCCAAACAGGTATGTCTTTCCAACCATATTGAAATTTCGCGTTGTTTGTTTGCTTTTTCCCGGTATCGTGTTGGATGCCTTTATATAGCACTACCACGCTTGTGCATCCGTTACTATCGGGATACATTGCCATTCGAGACGGCAACGCTGTCAAAGCGTTGTTGTTTCGTGCGTTCAATCTTTGGACGATCCGAACGAAGCCTTTCGAATGAATGAATTACTTTGTTTGGATATCAGACGAACGATACAATCTCGAATCTATTATGGAATTCTCACACGGCGCTTTTTTTGTTTTCATTCAATTTTGAAAAGGTGCTGTATGATCAATCACACAGCAGAAAAAAGATTGTCTGCTGACCTTCGATGACGAAAAGACTTTCGTGATTCCTTTGGTTTCATTACGGAAAGGAAGAAGGAAGAAAACGATCGAAGTGCTTTCTAGCCTAGACAAACCAGGTATCACCAGATCAAACAAAGGTATTGTTTCTATCTCTCCAGTAGAACCCGCTAGATTAACTAGATAGTCTAGCTGTGCATCACACCTAATTGATAAAATACGCCTTTTAATCGTACTCAGAAATTTGTACTCAGAAATTTGTGTATAATATGCTTGTATTTAGAAGCTTATTTTATTTTGATTCGAACATGATCCTGGCTAGTTCAAAACGAATTCGATATAGTTGATCGATGCCCAACAATAGATTCGTTATATGCAATGTATTGCTGTCTTTCGTCGAAAGCCATGGCGATGAAATTGCAGTTTTTGATTTGATTTCCAAGGATACCCGAGCAGTATGATCATCGTCAACGCATCGTTTCTTCGTTTCTCCGTCCAAGTTATTCTTGCCGAAAAAGAAGGATCATCTTCACCATTGTCTTCGCGACAATGCGTTTTCTGCAAAGGATTTCGCAATATCATTGTTTGCTATAGGTTGGCATCGATTGATTTTCCATGCTGGCATAGATTGGAAGGGCGAAGAAGAGAAGTGTCATTTGAAATTCGACACCAATTTATTCAACCCTTTAAGAATCTTTTCCAACCGCCACAGTGCAGACTATTATGTACTACTCCGTGCCAGAATAATCTTGTCATTTGAGCTTTTCGATATTCCAAAATAATCTTGTCACTTTAATTTACGCGCTAAACAGAAAGACGTGCGTGGCTTTTTCCGTGTAAAACCACAAACGAAAGGTGCGCGCAAGGGTTTTGCACATACTTTCCCATTTAATGCGGTCAACTGATGAAAAATAACCTTCTCTTTCATAACTTCAATGAACCTGATAGAACGATGTTACAAACAAACTGAAAACAAGGTTTGAATCGACTTGATTTTGGCTTCTTATCGCTATTTTCAATTTTTCAAATGGACCACCGGAAGGCTATAAATTTTTACTTTAAAAATTTTCGAGAATTTTCTGCGACTTTAAAGGGCATTTTAAAATATATCTCATCACACTCAAATAACTTAAATAAGACAAGCACATTCGTTAAATAGTAATGAACAAGTTTCAAAAAGAACGAAGAAGAAATTCGATTTTTTGATGATAATCGAGCAGAAAAACCGAAATGACAAGATTATTCTGGCACGGAGTAGTATGCGAATATGAGACTTTGATACTCAATGAGAGTACGAAAATGGGACTGATAGGTTGCGCAAATTCCTTTGATCGTTTCCGTAACTATTGTTTTGAGAAGCTTTGTCGTACGTTGATATCTCGAGAATCAGTACTGTTGACTTGGGTGGCTTCTCGTTCGTGTAGCACATGATGGGATTGATTCTTCGTTCTCAATGACACTGCCTCTAATGATGCATCAGGTTTTACGCAATTTCGGCTTGCGGGAATTTTCGCTCGTCCAACTCCTCATCGTTGTCATACGAATGATGCGAGACTACCATCGAATCATCTTCAATGGATATTGTCTTTTCGAGTGAAACTGGGGATCCATCCTTGTTATTGTTGTTGTCGGTTGGTTCGAGTTTCATCAATGGATAGTGACAAAGTATCATCACACCCGTCAATGCCCATATCGACAGGGCACAAACATCCGAAATCGACCCCAAGGACCATCCACAGACGTTCCAATCGCACAGCTGCGTCTGAAACCATGCCACCAACGAAAACATTTGAAAGAGAGACGCCAGCAACATTGCGTAGCCCGTCCATCTCCAGGTAACCCTCGAAAAGACAAAACACAGGCTGCAGGCCAAAAAGGTCGTTCCGGCACCGCCCAACACGAGCCCAAAGAAAGCAAAGGAACGCGAGGTTGTCCAACTAGAATCGATGATTCCAATTGTAACTTCCTCGGGGTACATTATGCAACTCGTCTTTCGTGGTTTGAGTATCTGTAGATTGTCAGTGGCATTGGCCAATGGTGTAGTGGAAAAGGACTTGGAGAGAGAGCCGTCTTGGTTCTCGTTGAGGTCGATGGAAACCACATTGGGAAGCTCCCGATAGGAATCAAAGCCAAGCTCTAGCGTCGTGATGGGGTTCTCGCTGGTGAAGGAGGGATCGAGTTGGTCAACGATTGGACCGCTTACAATGGCATAGTTGCACCCGTCGCCCTGCCACAAGCTGGCGAACCAACCTGTAGTAGACAGGAGGACCAGGATGACGGAATACAGGCCGTGTGGGAGGGATCGCGCCATCCGATAATTTTCTTTTTGTTGATGCTGATGCTGATGCTTGTCTGTGATGAAACGATTGATTGGACACTCTGTCACTCCGTATTTCTACCGGGGTAGGTAAAGTAATTGAGTTCGAGGTCAAGTCTTTCGTTGATGCTTCTTTATCTCCTTTCGAAGCTTGATTGGTCAATGGGATAGAAGAGAATACCATAGAAGAAATGAATTTCGAACTTCACATCATCCAAGACTCCTACTTCACAAAAATAGCCGCTTGTGACTTTTTTTTCGTCGATCACGTGCGCGAACGGCATGAAACAAAAATTTGCGAACACAGGTACCACTTTGTATGCCTTTTACACGAGGAACCGAATTCGCAAATCGCCAAGAACAATGCCGGAAACTGCCATAAGTATTTTTTTGAAATCGGAGGGAAAACAAAAAATACTGATAACCTTAAATGCGGTATGTATAGTATGAAACATACCGATGTCGTTGTTGTCTTGAGTCGCTTGAGTCGGATCAACCAAAGTCTAAAATAGTTTTTTAGTTGAGTCGAATGAATCAATCCATTTTTGGATGATTTCGACTACGTGTTGACATACTGGTAGGACCTAGGACTACGATGTTCTGCGATGGAGTCGAATCACAACTGCTATCGAAGAGGAGTTGAAACAATCTCCATTCAGTACTCATTGACTTCGATCTAACAGCATACGTAATTGGCATAATGCTGGAGATAAAAATTCCTTAGTCTTCTATTCCGCTCAAAAGCGCTCAATAGCAACCACAATCTGCAACGTCGGTCAAATAGCTTCTGGTAGCGGGTTTGGAAATATCCGAATGCCTTCTCTACTGCTCTTTGAATTCATTTCTACGATTTCAATTTCGCAAATACGGGTCTGACATTTAAGGGAATGTCAACAAGGAAACCACACTTCGGAAATATATTATGGATAGTCCCATGCGCGTTTAACCGAGGAGGAATTTCTTTGCTGACACCTGTCGTCCCTATTTCAAGATCTGAATGGGAATATAGTCGTTCAAGTATTACCCGAGATTCTATTCCCCTTACCAGGTTCAAACATTTAGAGATGCAACACATTTTGATGAGCACGAAACTCTAGTGCCCTAGGATTCATGGCACGCGTTCTTTTTCATCACGATAGAAGAAAATTCCAAAGCCCCTTCTGACGACATTTATCATGTGTCAGATCTGCAAACATTCTTTTCGTTTCTTCCGATAGTTCACTTGCATTTCGGAAGAATCCACAAACATAATTCTGACACTCCCCACCATAAATGTGTGTCCGTGGCTCAAGATCGCTTCGATAACAAATTGCAATTGGACGCACATAATAACTTCCAACCGCTACCAATACACCTCTGCATTGTTATATGTTTGAATTTGTTCCGATGCGACTCCGGGTCTGACATTGATTTCGAACTCCGATCACAACTCTTCATTGCGATTTGCACGATGATGGAGGCAACGAAAGAGCAAACGCTGCTCTTTCAAATCGTCTCATAAAATGGAATCCGGAAGGAATCAAAAGCCTGTCTACAAGTAGCCTACTTGTTGCTTTCTCCCAAGATGCTTTTCAAAACTCTTTCGTTCGGAGTTGCCACTGGTTTCGCTTTTCTTGCGAAGCAGACCTCTGCGCAGTACGATAATCACCACCAGCAATTCTTGCATTTCGAAGAAGACCGCTTTCGTTTCGACACCAAGGCCCTGACCCCCGTCGGAGTAGGTGATTCATTGGAATGGGCATTTGCGTCCACCATTGCTTCTGCAAAAGATCAGGATTTGGCCCGCGACAATACGTTGCTCGTCAAGCTCAAGGGCAATATGCCACTGGCGTCACCCTTCGACTTTGAGTGGGCAAGGGAATACTTTGATCCCGAGGAAGAGAAAGCTCTCGACGTGGAAGATGTCTTCTTTCACAAGGACAAATATATTCTTTGCGGCAAGGTGGCCCCACGCTTCGATCCCGATCAACTGTCGGCCAGAGGATTTTTGCTCGAGGTAGCTTGGAATGGCAGCATCTTGCAGTCCAAACTCTTCGCTGGAGTGAGTGTGTTCCGATCTGTCATTCCAACACACGACGGAAACGGTTACGTCGCAGTTGGTAAAACAATCACAGACACGAACAATCCCGATATGCCGCGTCAAGACGCCGTCTACGTGCAAGTAGATGGCAACTTGGACGTTGTCTGTTCCCGAAGAATGGAAGGCGAATTCTTCGGCGCACCGGCACCACAAGGAAGTAGCGGTGTGGAGAGTGCATGGAACAAAGTCATTCCTTACTTTGCAGAAGCAAATGGACGTCCGTCGTACGCAATTGTCGGCGAAACTTATTTCAATCCCGGTGGGTTTTGCAGAACGGACGAAGACGTGATCGTTGGGATGGTTCGCGAAATGTGTGACGTAAAATGGGTCAAGCAATACGGAAGCCAACTCACACCCCAATCGAAAATTTTGGAGCGCGGATTTTCGCTTGCTCAATTGCATCCGGAAAAAGGAGGCCTTGTCATTACCGGAAATACTACCAAGACCAATTGTGGAAACGGACCAAACGAATTCGAAGACATCCTTGCCTTCACAATTGATGGCGATAATGGAAATCAGATATGGTGGTTTCATTATGACATTATCTCTGGTGTAAGTATGATTGATGTCAAATGTCGGACCTTTTTGTTAATTTCCGTCATCTCTCATGCACGTATATTTCTTTTCCTTGTAAAACTTGTACAGGAACCGGGCACTCGAGATGTTGGTACAGCCGTCCAAATTCCAGGAATGAGAAAAGGATTCAAAAGAAGACCTATCATGATTGCAGGAGAAACCGAGACAAGACTCTTTCCGGGGGCAACGTATGAAGCCACCTGGGATGCCTTTCTTTTGGAAATCGACTGGTTGAACGGAAACGTTTATGAAATTGATGTTTTTGGTTTGAATCACGGAGTCGATAACGGGGCATTGCCCCCGGGCAAACTCGATCTTCATCTGAGTAAGGATTTGAATTTTGAGGATCAGGCATTGCTGATGGGCAACACAAAATGGGAATCAAATAATGACCCTAGCTACCCATACATCGTTGAGCGATACCATACCGTCAAATGGGAGTGCAAGGGCACACGTTTCAAGATCCAAAAACTCTTTTATGAAGCCCACGAAGCGGAAGTAAAATACGATGATTACGGAGTGGAGTCAAAGTATCTCATTCTCGAAGTAAAGAAACGCAAACTCTTCAACAAGATTGTATGCGAGAAGGTAAGCATTCTTCGACTTCGTGGTTCTCGACATTGATTCAAACAGTCTGTGTGGCATGATCGATGAATATTGCATCTCAAATTCCAAACTTTTTCAATTTTCCGACAGGGAGAACCAGAACCAACTAAAGAGCCGACTCCTGATCCCACCCCAAGACCAACGGAACGCATCCCTTGGCCAACTTTAGAGCCATCCCCGCCGCCAACCAACCAGACAGACGTGCCATGGCCAACTTCTACACCGACGCATCAGAGCACTCCAACTCCTCGACCTACTGAAGATTTTGAAACGCCGACTCAAAAGCCAACTGAAGAATGGCAAACTCCGACACCTCGACCTACTGAAGATTTTGAAACTCCAACTCCTCGACCTACTGAAGATTTCGAAACTCCAACCCATAAGCCAACTGAAGAATGGCAAACTCCAACTCAAAAGCCAACGGTGGAATGGCAAACTCCAACTCCTCGACCTACTGAAGATTTCGAAACGCCAACCCATAAGCCAACTGTAGAATGGCAAACTCCAACTCAAAAGCCAACGGTAGAATGGCAAACTCCGACACCTCGACCTACTGAAGATTTTGAAACGCCGACTCAAAAGCCAACTGAAGAATGGCAAACTCCGACACCTCGACCTACTGAAGATTTTGAAACGCCGACTCAAAAGCCAACTGAAGAATGGCAAACTCCGACACCTCGACCTACTGAAGATTTTGAAACGCCAACTCCTCGACCTACTGAAGATTTTGAAACGCCAACCCATAAGCCAACTGAAGAATGGCAAACTCCAACTCAAAAGCCAACTGAAGAATGGCAAACCCCGACACCTCGACCTACTGAAGATTTCGAAACTCCAACCCAGAAGCCAACTATAGAATGGCAAACGCCGACACCTCGACCTACCGAAGATTTCGAAACGCCAACCCATAAGCCAACCGAAGATTTTGAAACTCCAACCCATAAGCCAACTGAAGAATGGCAAAGTCCGACTCCTCGACCTACCGAAGATTTCGAAACGCCAACCCATAAGCCAACCGAAGAGACACGGCCACCAAGGCCTACCCCCATGCCAACGGAACGAACTCGAGAGCCAAGACCAACTCCGAGGCCAACATGGGGCACGTTTGCGCCACGCCCAACCCTTCGTCCTTCCCCGAGGCCCACAAGAAGAACTCGAAGACCTCGAACGCGAAGACCTCGAACCCGAAGGCCTCAAACTCGACCACCAAGACCTCCTTTTATATCACGCCGGCCTACCATTGTCATTGAACGTGATGTTCAATTGGAAAAGCTTGCAGAAGGCGTTGATATCAATATCGAAGTTCACTTAAATGTTGTTGTTGACAACGAACATGAAATCAATAAAGTTGTTGAACTCGAAGATATCAAGAATGATGTTACTGAACATGATACTCAAATGGGAAAGATCGCCGAAGATAGAGTTCAGAAGAATGAGATTCTGGCGCGTTAATCCATCCCCGCAATGAATGCAAAACTTGTTGCTGTATTCACTATCGATCGATTCAAAAATACTTCCAAAATCTCTATGACGCGATTGGGGAGAAGAAAGATCTCGTGATCGATTCAACTTTATATTTTTATCAGAAGATTCATAATTATTAGCAAATTCAAATTCATAGCAGTCGCAAATATTGGCGTAGTATACAAGTTGATGATAGATTACGTACTTTTCGTCGTGACTGCATTTCATGTAACTCTTTTTTGGATGCACCTTCCACTGATTTTGTCGCAGAAATGATCGCCTCTCAAGGAATCTTGTTTCGTCGATGCTTTCTCATTTTCGATTTGCATTCGCATTCGCATTCATGACAGTTCCGGCTGTTCATTTCTTGGGAGATAGTTTTGCTTCTCGCTTTACTTTTAGTCTCCGACTTCGTTCTTGCCATCGATATTTTTTTCCCAATTCTTCTATCCATGATTTTTTGAATTCTTCCAAAACCTGCACAAATGCTTCCAGAGCTTGCGGAAAGACGCGCTCCCCAAAGCCCACCCGGAAAAACTGTGCCACACCCAAACTTTCCTCCTGATCTCCGGCAAAGCAATAGGCGGGCTTGATAGAAATGTCCCGACTCGCCAGCAGTTTTCCAAATTCCAGCGATGTCAGAGGCCCCTTGAATTTCACAAACGCAATTGCCCCCGCATTCGGTCGAACCCATTCCAACAAATCGGGATATTTTTCTTCGATAACTGCTTGCAACAACAACTTATTGGTTCGAATCACCTCGACGCGATCTTGTAAAATAATATCGGACTGCCCGCAGCACCATGATTGCCTGGAGTTCCGTCGCACGGCCGACACATGCCGTCCCAAAGTATTGGCAATTCCACAGCTGATCGATCATTTCGAGATTCGCACAGACGAGCCACCCGACATGTAATGCCACAGGCACCCCAGGGCTTGGACATGCTGACGACAGACATTCCTCCCTCGGTATAATGCATCGGCCATGGCAGGAATACGATCACTATCGGCATCGTGCTCGAGCAATCGATAGACTTCAGTCACACAATATCTTGATGCCGTGTTTTTTGCACAATTCCACTAGCGATGTTTGAGTCTCGAGGGACATGAGAACACCTCCTGGATTGTAGGGTTCGTTGATGACCATGTATTTCGTATCGGGAGTAATTGCCTCCTCGACTTGTTTCAAATCAATATGCCAGTGTTTCTCGTAGGTTCGTTGGAGTTTGGTGACACCCTTGCTCTGAAATGCCCATTCCGGCGATTCGACGGTTGATTGATAGCCCGGAGAAAAGACAATCGAATGGACATTCTTGGCAAAGGCTTGGGCTGCCACCTGAATGGCAACTTGTCCTCCGGGAAAGACTAGAACGTGGTCTTTGGTAATGTTTGGCCCATACAAGTTGGCAATTTCGATTTTGAGATCTTCGCTTCCACCATTGGGAGTATATCGCAAATCATGGTTGTTGTATTCCTCCAACAAAGCCTCGTCTCCGCGTTCCGTTGTGAGTTTGACGAGTTCTGGGTGCGATAAAGGATCGGCAAAGGAATTCGAGAGACTGAAGTTGCAGGATTTGAAATCTTTTTTGTGCTTTTTCGACCAGGGTTCGTTCATATTATTTTATACTAATTGTATAATTGTATCTGTATCGATTATTGAATGAGAATGCGATGCTATCGTATTGCAGCTCTTTGATTCGAATGGCATTGGCAATTGTGAGTAAACCTTCCAAATGCCGTCGACCTTCACATCATTGTCGAAGGCTTCCGTCATCAGAAAATGACACGATCTTTGAAGAAGAACATTACTAACTGAATCTGACATGGGCAATCTTCAGCGCGCGCCAAGCGTGTTAGGGATAGGGTTGGTGGAGAATGTTTTACGCAGAAAGAAACTAGAAAGAAAAAGAACTTCGGAAGTTAGCATCTAATATTGTTGGAACTATATGCTTAGACTATACTATATTCGAACGGCTCCTTGTAGTAGCGAAATAGGAACCATTCGTTCTTTGTCGTAAAAGCTAATTACGAGATATTTCTGCTCCATCAGGAGCAGCCGAGAACAAGAAGAAGAAGAAAGAAGGAATGAAACGAAATGCCCTATCCCCCACCGTCTCGCCAAAGCAAGACTCGGGCATTCATCGCTCTGGGTGTTTATATATTGTACAAATAGCTAGCTAGCTGGATCCATGTCCAGCTGTCGAAATGTGTTGCGTGAAGAATCTGTTCGTTTCTGCCGTCTTTGATGAATCACCTCGATTGCAATTTATCAGAAGAACCAACATTTTCTTGTCATCGCTGGTTGTGTTTCCGATAGTTTTCTGTGACACGGTTGTAATAACTCGGGCGGGGAGGCAAGACCAACGGAATGCCACCATCATCGTCGGGATCTTCCATTCGAAAATAGCACCTCGATCCATCCCCTTCCCTGTTGTGCTGTCTTTTGGTATGGGTGGTTCTCTTCTTCCAAAACCAGTGTCGAAACCATCTTGCCCCAAGATCGAATGCGAATCCGATTGTGGAGCCATTTGCAATAGGAATCTCTTTTTTGTGTCGGCAGGCCCAGTCGTATCCGTTTGTCGGTGACGACTGGATTCAATTCGCAAAGAATCGACTCGAGGACGACTTTTCCCCGAACGTCCGAGTACAATTCCGCGACCTTGTCCGGAACTTGGGTACCGGAATGTGCGTCCAATATCACAAACGCTTTTGGGTGTTTCTTTAGAATGGCACGAATGGCACGAATGAGATTCATGCAGGATTGCCGGGTGCTGTTGCTGTGGAATTCCAAATCGGAATATTCGAAATGAACGCGATTGTCGATATCGAGGATTGGGGCTTTCGCAGATTCGGTTTTCCCAAAGAAGATTGTGTTGTTTGACGCTTTCATAGAAAGCCAGTTGTTCCAAAGAATTTATAGAAATGGGGCGGAGCGAAAAAGAGGGCAGCCATGTGCCCTTTTGCGTATTCTCTTCGTCGTTGTCATTTCTTGTTCGGATGCGAATGACCTCCAAAACAGTTTCCTTGGAACCAATCAAGAGTTTCTGAAACTGTTTGGAGGCCAAGGAAAGAGAGACGAAATCGTGAAGGCCACAAAGTTTGGCTACCGTCACTCCAATGGAGACAATGATGTCATCTGGTAGCATAGAAATTTCTTGTTCCGAACTGCGTGGGATCAAATGTTGCTCCTCTGGAGGCACTTGCATTTTGGCGGGAACTTTCGGAGTTAGGTTAATGAACAGTGTTCTTGAAGATTATTCTTCATTATTGTCAAGCGTTTCGATGAAACACGGATAAATTTATAGCGTTAAAAAAGGTGATCGCATGCGATTTTATTTGCATGTGCTTCGAACCGCTAACGCACAGAGAATATAGCTTCGATGGGACATTAAAACAGAGGTGTCAGTCCAGCTCAAAGATTGGTTCAATCAAATGCTTACAAATAAATCCAGACATTTCTTTCTGTGTTCGGTGTTCTGTCGCGGAAACTTCGATTCCCATAAATCTCGGTTTTTGTTTATTGCAACGCACGAAAATGAAGGAAAATTCCTCCGAAGTGCACATGCACCCTTAGGATTTATTGAGCTTTATCAAATTATGTGAAAGGTTACATACAGCTCTCAAATTCCATAATAGTATTCGATATCGTACCTGTTACCGTAAAACTGTATGAGCCCCGTCTTGTACGGGGTTATTCAGACACGTTATCTCAGAGCCCGGTCCGGCGCCCACGCCTTAATTCTGCTGACTGACATTTTTCATTAACCGCCTGAACAGTTCTTTTTTCCATGTGGAAACCCGCGGTAAAATTCCTCGCCAAGTGCCCAAAGTCGTTTTGGATCTTTGCACTTTTCACCTTTCTCGCGTCCATTTTCGTAGAATCCTTATATTCTCATACTTTTTCGACAAGAAAAATATCATTTCTGACACATCGTAACATAAAAACTTGTACAAGCAACTATCAACATGGAACCAGAAAAATTCATCAAGGACAAGCTCGGAGAGATGGTCGAGAACCCCGACTATCTCAAGTGGCTCGACTTGCAAAAGATGAAAGGTTTGACCACCTCCATGGCCGGAACTACTGTCGCCTCGACCGAAACCAGCGAGGGCGGAGAAGTCGCCACCAAGGACGGCGCCGCTCCTAGCACTATGGACAACATCAAGGAGACTGTCACCGACAAGAAGTTCTTGGGAGGTGCTGGTATCGGCTTCTTGGCCGGTGCCGCCACTGGAGCCGCCATCACCCACGTCGTCCACAAGAAGAAGAAGAAGAAAAAGAAGAGTCGAGGATCGTCCTCCTCCTCATCCTCGGACTCTGATTACTAAGCCAAGCGCACGCACAAGACACATTATTAAGATACTCAAGAACTGGTGAAGAATCGTTGTTGCTTCTCCATCAAGCCACAAGAACTCTAACTCAAGAACGACTCCTACTCTGGTACGACGACTTCAATAATCAATAATTGTTAATAGCATTCATTTTTCAATTGCATTTAAGCACCACTGACTTGCATTTGCATAGGAATTATTTCTTAGTTCGTTGTTAGACTCACTATTGAAAGCTTCTTTGCTTGGAACAATCCCAAAATGGGATTGGAAACTTTCGCAAAACGAATTTCGACGAATCCCATCATATTTGACATTGTAGTCGTGGGAAAAAAAGAAAATCTTGCCAACCCGAGGCAGCGATGTGCTCTTTTCAAGTATGCCTTGACTCTCTAGAAAAATAATTCGTTTTGGGAGCAGAAATGATGATCAAATTCCGAGTGGACAATTTCCATTGTTTGTGATCATAGTCGACATTCGTTCGCTTCGTCGTCATGGGAAAAAAGCCAATTATGTCAGCCTAAGACAGCGATATGATCATGTAAAGCATGCCTTCACTTTCAAGAAAAATAGTTCGTATTGGGATTGCAAGCTGTCGCCAAATACAACATTGGACAAATTCCATTCTTTGTTTTCATGCTGTAGTCGACATTATCGTTCGCTGAGTCAATAATTTTTTTCGACGAAAGAATCCGAACCCTTGTGGAATCAAAATGCCAGCAATCCCTAATTGCATAATAGAAAAATAACAAGACAGTTGGTGATGATGGTTGTTTAAAGAACGTTTTATATTCTACAAGTTAGTGCATTTCTAAATTCATTGTCACTTTTTGTTTCTTTCTTGTTGTCCATGGTTCTTCTCTTGCGCTCACACTGCGCAAAAGTCTAAACAGAACAATACTATCTTATTTCTTAGGGAGTATCTCCCAACAGGATTCGTTCCATGATCTTTTCGAGGACCTGGATGACCTGAGAAGGTGCCCGCTTGCGTTCGGCAATCTCGAGTGGGAGTTCACCCTTACTAGTTTTCATCCAAACAACTTCTGGACAAAAGGCAACCAACGCCTCCACAACCTCGTAGGGCGCCAAACCCATCAAAGCCATATGCAAGGGTGCATGGCCCAAGAGATCCGTGACCTTGCAAATCGAAGAGTCTGTAGCAGCGTCCAGCAATTCTTGGAATCACTCGGAGGCTGGGGTTTTGGCTGCAGGCATAGTGGAGTGGAGTCATTCCGTACTGGGCGGTTGCGTATACCGACAGAGGGTAGGTCTTTACCAGCAAACGGACAACCTCCGCTGGTGCCCCGTTCTCGCAGGCCAAATGCAATGGAATGTATCCGTCCTTGTCCTTGATCTGACAGGCCATGGGGTATTTGTTGCACAAGAGTTCCATCGATGCAACAGGAGCCTTGAAGAGAGCTCCCATGTGCAGGGCCGTTCGACCGAAATAGTTGGTAGGCCTCGACACCCTTGGGATCTTTCTGAATCAAGAATTGGACAATCTCGGCATTGGATCCGTAGGCACCCGCATAGTGGTAGGGTGTTCCAATCCACCAATCGGATTCCTTTGCGGCAGCCGGAAAGGCATCGTAGACAGTCCTCCACGGTATCGCGAGACGCCTGCAAAGCATAGCACATTGAAAAAGGATATATGCATCCCACTAAAGCCATCAAACTCAAACTTGATGGTGCAGGGCTCGGGATTGTCCAAAACGTAGTCGCAGAAATCGTCGTCGTCGTAACGGCGGGCAGCATTCCAGGGATCAAAGTTCAGGAGCTTGTAGAGCTTTTTGCACTTTTTCTGTAGGGCCGCGTTTGTCACATCACCGTATTTTTTGGCATCTTCGGTAGGAAGCGATCCCGGAGCAGCATCGTACAAATCGACCTCGGGTATCTTGGGCTGATTTTTCGCAGAGGAACCAGGCGAAGGTGTTTTGACCTTTTTCTCCGACGTGTCTTTCTTCTTCTTTGGTTTTTCGTCATCCGAAACTACTGCCGGATCGTCCTCCTTCTTCTTTTTCTTTTTCTCCTTCTTGTCTTTCTTCTCTTCTTTGTCGTCAGTTTTGGGCTTTTTCTTTTTCTTCTTTTTATCGGGATCCTCGGCGTCCTTGACCTCCTTACTCTTGGACTTTTTCTTCTTCTTTTCGGTTTCCTCACCCATGATTCTTTTTGTTGTGATGAATTTGTTCTAGCAAGTAGCTGCTTTAGTATCTATCTATGTAGGCCTAAGACTATGTGAGACTGTCTGGTTGGTTTCTCGTTGTGGTTCCTTTCGGCACTGCAAGTATGTGCTTTAAGCTGTGTGCTGCGGATATGAAGTTAGCAAAGATGGATGGGGCTGTCGAAGGTACGAATGTGAAAGTGAGTTGTGCCTTCCGTCGAATCGCGAACCAAAAGTCCAAAATGTTGATGTAAGCATAATCGCTCTAATTGTTTTGGTGGCATGTGAAGGCCCCAATCACCATGTTGATTGAAAATCTTTGGTTACAAATATGACCTTTCCCTATGTCAGAGTCATCACTTCAAATCATTTGTGCCTATTTTGTCGAACGTACTACAGTAGCTTTTTTGCTGACCGTGAATTAAAATAATGGTGACTAAACTAGTACCACAAAGAGCAATTTTCGACATCAAGAAAGAACAAAAATAGTACCTCCATTATCAGGGTTGGCACCATGACTTTCACTTCTAGAGCTCCGTTTTGAGTCATACAAGGTTTAAAATTCATCTACTATTAGTAAAGACGAAGGTCGTTGCCTTTTTGTGAGGAAAATAAAAGGAATTGACGCCTTCGTCGTAGGTTTTGAGCTTTTTGGACGCCTCCCATTTTAAACTTGGGTTGGTGAAGACTATTTATCGCTTAAACTTTGCTTTTGGAGCAATGAATTTATCTCTTCAACTTTGTAAGCCCTTTCCCTATGTGTTCAGAATCTTTTCGGCATATTTTTGGAGGAACAAGTAAGGAATTGGCCTCCGTAGTGTTATTTTTACCAACGCGTAACCCCCTCACATTTCTCGTTGGGCTGGTGAAGGCTACTTTTCGCTGTAACTTTGCTTCTAGAGCTAGGAACTCATCTCTCCGACCTTTCAAACCCACTCCCTATCAGTATAGAAGCTTTTCGGTACCTTTTTGGAAGAAGAATGACCTAATTGACTTCCGTGTCAATTTTTACTTTTTCGGGAGCCCTCCCTATTTGTTGTTGGGCTCTCGAAGGCTATTTTTCGCTATAACGTTACTTCTAGAGATAGTTATTTAACCAGTTGAGACTTAAAATTCATCTGCATTAACCTATAAAAAAACTTTTTGTTGCGTCTTTGGAAGAATGCGGAAGGAACTGCGTCCAACGAAAATTTATGAAGATCCATAGTAACACAGTCTCCATTCCAAAAAGGACAAATGAAACAATCTACATCGCGTTTGCCCCCAACTGAATTTATATCGTCGTGCGCCCAACAGTTTCAGCCCTAAACATTATAATTAAAAGATCTTTAACATGATTTATGAATAAATTAAAGATCGTCAATTGGTGTGTCATCTTTCCCCCCCGATGATCACACGTTATACTGCTGAATGCAGTATTGTCTGCACCTAGCAATTTTGAGAGTGTATCGAGTCAACGGGTACGACATTTCTCTTTTTTGTTTTATATCGATGCCCTGTTTTCATCAGAAGAGTTTGAATCCGCCAGAGCGAGGCCCCTTTTCTGGTACCAGGACTTTCGAAGCTCATCCAGGTATTCGTCATCAATATCTCCATCTGAGTATGAGGCATCCTGGAAGTCTGGGTCCTGTACATGGAATACTACTAAACTTTCCTTTGGATGGTTAGGCAGTAGTGATCTCATCCATTCTTTCGCTTCTTTCACTGATTTCCTGCTTGAGCGACCTTCTCATCTCTCGGTAGTTTTTGTCGGCAGTCAATAAATTGCTTTCTTCTCGCTGTTTGAACTTCTTTTTGTAATGATTCTTGGCTATCGCAAGCTTCGAGGATTTTTTTGACTCATCCTGATTGGACGCTGCTTTGTCGACTCACTGAACTCATGCTACGATCTCGAGAGCGTCTACTTATGGGACTTGCACTGCGCTCTCTCAATCGTCGACTGATGGGACTCACACTGCGAATAGAGCGTGAGGTCGGTGGAGGTCTCGCTTCAACTCCTGGTGACATTTCCCCTTCTTCATTATCAATCGAGCGAATCGGCTGATTATGGTGCTGTTGAATGAGATATTTTGCATTCGTCATTGCCCTTCTCGCAATGGCCGATCGAGCCCTGCGTTCAGAATCCGATACACTGCGTTCAGAATCCGACAGAAGCGATGCCCTGCGTTCGGAATCAGACACAATTTCGCGAACCTCAGAGTGAAACAGCTTGGGATCTTTCCTTGGGGGTAAATCGATAGTTTCAAGAAATTGAGCATGTTGCTTGAGTTTGCTATCGGACTCGTCGCTAGTAGAGACGGCACCACTACCAGAACTACCCGAAGTACCAGAACCGACAGATTTTGGTGGGGGAGGAATATCGAACGAATTTCCCATTTGGGGTAGGATTTTTCGAATCTCACTCAATTGTTCCTTGATTTCCTGCATTTCCATTCGAAGAGTCTCTGCCTCGGAGCGATAATAACTTCGTTCCTGACGGAGTTGCTTCCATTTCGCTATCGTCTTTCTGCTGGGGAGTTGTTGGCGGTTGTTGGGTGGTTTCCTGCTCCAGCTCGATTGCGATATTTTCGATTCCCTTTTGCAAGATTTTTGAGTTTTCTTGTACTTTCTCATTCATGTCTTTCATTTCCTTTAAGAAATTCTGCAAGCTTTGTCGTGAATGAGCGGTATCGTTCACATGCGAATGCGCAGTCGGTGTTGATGGTTTTTGGTTGGTGTATTTCCCGGTTGACTCTCCCATAATTCCTCGTTTGGAACGACTGCGGCGATCAAAGTAATCGTCAGCATCGTCATCGATATTCTGCCAAGGGGGAAGTAGAAAGACTGGGGTTCGACATGGAAGACAAGGTGGTGGAGTCTTGCATCACTACAGACGGCCTGGAGGAATTCTCTTCGGTATCATCCGAATTCTTGGTTTTTCGCTTAATGATTTTGCCAGCGAGTTTGTTGATCAATCTGGGAGAACTCTCGTTTTGATTGATCTGCGATTTGTACTGGACGGTTTTCTTGTGCTTTTTGTCAAAGTTTTCGTCGTTCGACAACTTGCTGTTGTTGTTTTTGCCCAACGCCCTCAGTTTCGAGAAGACGGCTCCCCCGCAAATTTTGGAAGGTGGATCATAAATGCTAGGATTATTCTCATAATCCTCAAAATCTTCGTCCTCGTATCGACTAGACTTTCTTGAATCCTTCCGCACTACCGCTGCTTGGAAGAAGGAGTGGTCGTCCGAAAATATCGTATCGATTTCTTCCATCTTGTCGTCGTTTGTCTTGTCGTCTACGCTTTGGCCGATCGATATTCGAAGCTTCAATGAATGAAAGTGACTTTTAAGTTAGTGCCTCGTTTATTTTGATCAAAGAGCATATGTTATAGGCACATGAACTAGTGCTCAGAACTAGAATAAGATACTCTTTACTATGATGCTCGGATGTCACTATCAAGAAACAAGACAAAGTAATCGTCGAAACATCCATCCAATATTGGCGGTAACCCAGTGATTGTTCGAATCCATATATCAGCCTCGCCCGACTCGAAATATAAGTATATGTACACGAATATAATTTATATTCGCTTGCCAGCCTCGCGGAAAAAATGGGGTTAGTCACGAAGGAATATTTATTCGGGACTCATTGAAATTCCCATTGTTGAAGGTATCTCGTAGAAAGCCCAAACTACCCACAGAACATACCGAAATTCTTCATTATGTGAAGAGAACCATGGAATAATTCTACACGAGCTATCTGTTCTGATCGATCCATCACTCATCGATCCAATCAACGATTTTCCTTCTGTCCAATCCGGCAGAATTCTCGTTCTTCGAGAATTTATGTCAATGAAGGGAAGTTACAAAATTCCTTCACCATTCTCATCGCTTCGGGAATCCATAAACCAACCCTAGTCACACCATAAAAAACAATAATCACTATGAAAGTTCTCTTCGTTGCTTGGATGCTTGCCTTGGGCAATTTCTCCGTCGATGCGTTCACTAGCAGTAGTACTTCACTTCGAACGGCAATTCGAACGTCCGGATTCCACGATATCCGCAACTATCACCACATGGGTGACCTCGATCATGACGAGCTTCCAGAGGAGGATGGCCACTTTTTTCCCAACCCAACTAGTTTGAAAGAAGAAGCGCCCGAGGTGGTACTATATGACAACGTTGCGGTCGCTCTGGACGATGAGGCATATGACATGGCCATGAAATCGGTCATGGCCCTCTTTGTCGCTTTAGCGGTAGCCTTTGCAGGCCCCGGAATCTTCCGACCACGTCCTGTTCTTGCATTCGAGCCCATGACTTTCTCTATAGACGATGCGCCAACAGTGATGGTCCGTTCGGCGGCGTCACCGAACGATTCTTTCCGAGCCCCATCGAGCATCACAAGCAGCTCATGGATGAACGAGCAAAAGTGAGGGAATCATTTCACCAACAGGTTAAGAAATCATACTTCGGGATGGGGTCCGTGTATCCTGGTCCCTAGCAGAGATTCTGTTCAGGGAAGTCGATAAAGAAGAACAAGCGAGGCGATCAACAGATGAATCGTGAGCAATCAAGGAGTACTTCGCAGCACGTCGATGGCGAACAAGAATGCGTATGATTGACCTACTCGTATTGGACTAAAAAGCCTTTCGAATAGCGATTCTCGACCATATCTCACTAGCAAGAAAGGCAACTAGCTCAATTGCATTGTCCGAACCAAAACAAGGCGATGACAGTTCGAACAACCGAAGAACCAGATTCGATTTGAACGAAGCAGTGGGGGAATACCCATACGCATTCCGAAAACGAACGTCCATTTTGCAAAGCAGGTGGAGCTGCGAAGTAATGTTGATAGTCACTATCTTAAATTCGTATAAATAAGAGAATAGTACAGCTACCAAAACATTTTTTGTAGAAAAGACCAACTTTCTAGATTTTGGTGTTTTAGGGTTTAGGATAATCCTTTCTCAAATTACCGGTATGTTCAATACGCGCGATCCAAAGAAAGCGCGCGCTCTGCGTATCCTAATTTCGATCGCTTCCGCTGTCAGCCTCCGTAGAAATCTGTAGAGGCAGCAAAAGAAAGTCGTGATTCTTGATTGATACTTTCCCATCCGTTGGTGACGAGCAGCTTTGTGAAGTAATGAAAAAGATGGGCAGTTTGCGGCTCTTCTCTTTTTCCTCCTTGCGTCTTCCACCAATAGAATTCTGTATCTTTCTCTTGAAGACCATCTGGATAACTAAAGTGGTGCAACAATCGATATGCTCTCAGCAATCATTGAAATTGATCCGATCAGAAAAACTAAAAGCTTCTTCTTGCCGGGAGCCATATATTAAAAGGAGTAAAGTTCTGGCGGGAACATCGATTTCTGTCCATTGCTAAAGCGATTGCACAAGCGTTGATTGGATATTTTCGTCATCGCCCATTGCAGGTGATCGGACGTCGATTGGAGAGAGGGATATCGCAGCTGTCTCCTGCTACGGCAACGTCAAGCAAAAGGCAGAGCGGTGGCCTGGCTGTATTGTAAAGAAATCAACATGACGGCGGCGAAGAAAGATGATGACACCAAAAAAGATATTGCCTCCACAGATGCGACAACTGCTGCTCTTTTCTCTCTACTAGATTACGACGATGACGACGACGATGCCGAATTCGTCAATCTGGCGATTGATTCCGAAGTTTCAAATGAGTCATCGCAAGACGAAAATCTCGAATCAACGCCTGCGGTAGATGCTATTGTCATGGAAGAGGAGCCTGCTCCGAAAGAAGAAGATAATTCGCATTTGGCCACATTTGAGACAAAACCAGAAATGGAAAAGGAAAAAGAAGAAACCAAATCCAGTCTTGACTATGAATCTGACTCAATCGTACCCGAACCCCGATTGCCTCCACAGTCATCATTGTCTTCGCACAATTCAGATGGCGGCAAGCCGAAGAAGAAAAAGACCAAGAAACGACTCAAGACAAAGCGGCGAAAGACGCAATCGCCGCCACCGAACAAAAATGCGCAAAAATCCAGAGAGGACGAAGCATTGATTCGGCTGGCCCTCCATCGGAATCCCTATTTCACGTGTCTCGACGAGGAACAAATCGAACGATTCATCGACGAGGCCGAGCTCGTCAAGGACTTTCGTCCTGGACAGGCTGTCATTGTAGAGGGCCCTTCTGGCCCACATCGTTGGCGAGACGATTTCGGGAGCAGCAGCATAAATCGAACAACGAGCGGAGGGAGGGCAAAGCTGCGGCGATTGAAGACCAACGCGGGTGATGTTTATGGCTTTGAATATTTTCGTGGAGAAATCACAATGGGAGATCCTGACGCCGACGATAATAATTTATGGTGGGACGACGACGAGGATGACGAAGCTCATTCCATGCAACCATCGGTTCCGTACACTGCGAAATCGTCCTATTTGTATGTGATCAAGAACGGAAAGGCCGACGTCTTTTATGAAAGCATCAATCCGGCAACCCTGGGACCCTCCAAAATGTTTGGAGAGGGAGGCTTTTTGTTTGGACGAAACCATTCGGCATCCGTCGTTGCGGCAACCGATCGTTTGGAGTGTTTCCGGGTGGACCGACACACTTTTATTAACAAGATTCTGCCGAGCCAGAACATGAAGCGATTGTATAGAAAATACGCATCGCACTCGTCGACAACTTATGCGGAGAAGGATAGAAAACCCGAAGAGGAGGAATTCTTCATGACCATGGAGGATTTTTTGGAATTTTTCAAAAAGGAACGAGGAGGGGATAGTAATTCGTCATCGTCTTCACCATCCTTGTCGACATCCATGTCACCGATTGCCAATGCCTACCAAAGCATCCTACGGGGGACCTCGTCGACCTACCACGATGAAAAGAACCACATCACCCTTGAGGATTTTTGTTTCTTTCACTTTCTCATGGCGCGTCCCGATCCGGAAATCGATATCGCATTTATTCTGATGGATCGATCCAAGGCAGGAATGATCACCAGAAATGATTTCGAACAATATTTGGCAAATAGTGCCCCGTATTTTGACCGCAAGGGAGAGTTCATCGAACGCCATTTTGGCCAAAATCGGGTTATACGGGTTCACCAGTTTTCACAGTTTCTGCATGATTTGCAGCGCGAACTCGGCAAACAGGCCTTTTTGCATCGAGCCAAAACCCTGGCATTGGAAAACCAAGCGGACGAAAGAAAAAACATGGCTGATCCACACATTGGGTATCTGCCCGCAGAAACATTCATCGAGGTTTTGAAATCAACGTCGAGTTGGCGGCTACCAGACGGTGTTATCGATCGATTGGAATCACTTTATTGCAAACCATCGATTGATTCGGCAGAATCGACGGCTCTCGCTTCCGTCCGTGCAGGAACCATCAAGGGAGACTCGCCCAAACAGGTCGCTGAGTATTCACGGAGGTCAGTTTTGGCAGATCTAGAGCGGCGACGGAACAAACTGGGAACCCGACATTTCACGTATGTGGATTTCGTTGCCTTTCAAGACTTGCTGGTTCAACTCCCGGCAATCTGCAACCTTATTGAGAGGTCATGCCAGATCAAGAATGGTTCCAATCTCGCCCGACGATTTTAAGGTGGCAAACCGCGTGTTGGGCATCGGTGGACGTCTGAGTCGACAACAGGTGAATATTGTTTTTGACTTGTTCGATCTTGATCACGATGGGTATCTGTCGAATGAAGATGCAATTAGCGTGTGTGGATTCGAGATTGGGAGCAACCATTTGGAGGCTGTTGTGGGAAGAGATGGCAAAAAAACGTTTGCGCCTCCCCCTGGTTATTCTTCGTCTTCGGACAGTTTTGGCTTCAGCGACAATGGGCAAAAACCCGAAAATATGTCTACAGAAGAATGGATAATCACCCAAACCACCCAGTTCCTTATTTCGAGCATTGCGGGAGGATTTGGAATCTTTACAGTTTACCCACTGGACTTGATCAAAACCCGAATGATGAACCAGAGGGCACCAACCGTGCAAGGCGCAAGGCTATATCAAACATCTTTGGATTGCTTGCAAAAAGGTGATTCGCTACGAGGGCATCCAGGGATTGTATCGTGGATTGCTCCCACCTCTGTTGGCAGCGGGCCCCGAGAAATTTGTAAAATTCACCCTGAACGACATGATCAGAGCTGCCTTGTCCAAGGAAGAAGACGGATCGGTATCGTCTAGCACTCATTGGCTCACAGAGATTATCAGCGGTGGATGTGCCGGTGCTTGCCAGTTGTTGGTAACCAACCCGCTCGAAATTGTCAAGATTCGAATGCAGATGCAAGGAGAAAATGCAAAGGTCTTTAAAGACAAAGGATTTAAAGTTCCGAAAGGCCTGGGTTTGCACTATATGTCGTTTACAGAAATAATACGGGAGATGGGAACCACTGGATTGTACAAGGGAGCTGCAGCCTGTCTAATGCGTGATATTCCGTTTGGAGCGATCTACTTTCCCGCTTATGCCGCGTGCATGAACTACTTTGTCAATCGCGAAGGTTCTGTGGGTGCTTCCTCTAGCCACATTTTGCTTTCGGGAACTCTGGCAGCAGTTCCTGCATCGTTGCTGACCAACCCGATGGATCTTGTCAAGACTAGAATCCAGGTTGCGAGCCGTCCGGGCGAAGAAGTCTATAGCGGAATTGGCGACTGCATTCGCAAGATCCATCAAAACGAAGGCCCAGCTGCATTTTTCAAGGGATCTTTCCCGAGGGTTGCCAGGATTGCTCCCCAATTCGGATTGTCCCTCTTTGCCTACGAAAAGTTTTCCCAGCTGATTGGATTCCGGGGTATTGCGCCACCGACGAATGCCCCTGTCAACCCTCGTGATTACCGAACTGCCTTTTCGAATCCATCCAGCGGCATCGAATCGAAAGCCATGGATGCCGAAAGTCTCATTGAGAATATTGGGCTCTTCAAACCACCGCGGTGAAGATATTGAAGATGATATTCGCTGTGTTGACAACTTTCTCTGTCAAATTTTCTATGGGTTGGAAGTGGAAATAATGCTACAATTTTCGTACACGTTTATGATTCCAAGTATCATCAAATAATCATGGAATTCAATAACCTGCGATACTATTTTCGGAAACATCCCATTCGCAGGGATCAGTGTTCACGAAGAAAGCGAGGATAAAAGAGATAGGAAGTAATAATACGGAGTGATCTAACGTTTTCTATTGGTCTGATATTGATTGGTCTTGATCCTAAATTCGGTCTTCTCGTATATATGTATGCACAGGTCTCGGCTATGTATTCGAATGCCCTTCTCCAATTCTAACTTGTGATAAGAAACCTTGTGATCTTCCTCGTGACCATAATTGTAATATACACGCAGTTGCATCTGCCCCCTTCGTCGACGTCGTTGGTTGCATACACGTACTGCAAAACGATGTTGTGATCGTTACTTGTAGGGGCACGTTTCAGACGAGAAACATCATTGTCAATAAATGTTCTTGAATATCCACAGCTTGATCCAATTCTGGTGTTGGCTTGAGCCCGTAGCTGATTATGCTAGCGAGTATCATTGCCTTGTTCCATATAAGGCAGAGTTCTTCCTTCAGATTGCCCATTTTTCGGGAATTATATGGATCAAATCAATTAAATCAATGGGTCAAAAGTTGGTATGTCCGAACAAAAACGGGAAGTTCCAGGTCTTGTCAATAGAATAGGTGGTGTCGCTTGCTCGAATATGCAAGAACAGGAATATGAGAAGCTCTTCAACTCAAATCGTAAGAATAACAACGTTCGGCGGCAAAGAAATTGAGATTAAGTGTGGTCTCATTACCCACGGGGAACCGCGACTTCCAAGGTTGTGAAGTAGAAGGTTCTCTAGTAATTTGAAAAGTTCTTCAGAAAGTGGTGTACTTTTCTGATTTTGGTCTCATATGTAAAATCGTTTAAGTGTTCGCGATGACGGCAGGAGTCTTTCTCATGGGTATTGATTTTGGTTATGAAAAGTGAGGCCTTAAGAGGCTCTTTTCTGGGATACCATAATCAATTTTCGCGGTAGTGTGTGAACTATAATAACATTCAACAATAGAAACGAAACGTGTATGGAAAATAATTCTTTTCTAAGTACTTTTCTAATCGGGGTTAAGATGTTCTCCTCTGAAAAGAAGAGCGGGACCTCTTAAACGCATAGGTAGTGGAACAGTAAGTAAAATTATATAATGTACTTCTGGATCATATAATGTACTTCTGGACTCGTTTTAACAACACCGCTAACTCTCTCTTAATCATCGAGGCCTGTTCTCCGTTCGCCTTTGAATGAGTCGCAGTCTTCAAGAATAGACGAAACAACAATAACGATCTCAGGAAGCGCTGCTGAGAACTGCCCGAAATCGGGGTATTGTCCCTTAAAGTCGTAGTAACAGTTACCAAGATAAGAAATTTTGAATTTCTTCCGGCTTCATGTTCGAACTTTGGTCGCCACATGAATTCGGGAAGGATCAAAAGTCGAGACGGCCATAAAATGGTGGCGTGAGAATTATTTATCGTACTTTTAATAGTCGATTCCCAGGTTCCCCTCTATTCTAGACTACCGAGATACAACGAGAAGGGCAGTTGCTCAAGTCGTGTCGAAATTTTCCACTGGTACAGTATTGTAATTGTGTTGTTTCTAAAGAAGGACAAGGAATACTACGAAATCATGAAGCAGCAGCTGTGGATGTTTGTATTGTAGGAGTTTACTATTTCACCGTTGGGTACGAAGTACTTCGGAAGAGATCCTTGCTTCTCCCATTCTTATGGAATTTGCGAATGATCAATTCTGTCCGAATTTTTGGGTTTGTAGAAAATTGTTAGTTCCTCGTTAGGCTCTTTGGAAGAAGTCATTGTTTCTCCCATTTTTATGGAATTTTCCATATATACAAGTACGATACGATCAACGATGACCTCTTCACATTTTCAACTTTTTTTGAAAAGCCGAATCGAGCCCCTCCAATCCACAACTATTCCCACGGCGGAAAGCCGATTACCCCTTTTCGAAACGGGGATTGGATCGATTGTCGTAAGCATCGTTTCCCCCACCAAAGACTGTCTTTTGTTCCTTCCACAATGCCCGAAGGGCATTTACTTTTTTTCGTTGGCGCTCAATCTTGGTGGCCGCGTAGTTGCTCCCCCTCGTGAGGCCCTCCAGTCGTTGGACTCAACGTCTCGATCTGTCGGTCGAGGCGGGCATTACGGTACCACCCATTCGATGCCTTTTCCGTGCAAAGGGATTCCAGTTCCCTGCGCAGTTTCGTTTCGGATTCCAAGCGATTGGCCTGGCAATGTTCGGCGTCCTCGAGGCGTTCCTTGTAGTACTGGAGCTGCTCCGCCAAGAGAGCCAGATACTCGTGATAGGTGGAGAAATAGACCTGCTTTCGATTCGACGATCGCAAAATTCCCCGGAGTGCCTGGATCTCGGCCTTGAGAGCAGGCGAAAGATCTGACCACAGGTTTGACTCCGGATTCAGCTTTGCTTTCACTCGTAGATTTACATGTCAGTGGAGATACTGTTTTCTTCGAATTTGTCGAGACTCGTAAGCATGTGATTGACCGATGCCTCCCATAACCTCGGAATAGAAAGTTCATCGGCAAGCTTGCACAAAAACCGACAGTTCTCGTGATCGATGGAACCTGCTGCCATGAGATATTCGTCCACGATGGAATCCAAGAGTTGCTGGCACTGAAGATAGTGGGCCAATCGACAACAATCAATGACAAGATTCCGGTGGAATTATGTCAGGCAGCATCGTCTGTGGTCGACGACAGCAAGACTCTCAAAAATGTTTTGACAGCTCTCTGTCGAGTATTCGACGAGCGACAAAGAGAGATGACTCTTGTCTGTTTTTAGTTGTCGAATCGTCGTCATTTTGTCGGGAATGAAATAGATGCTGGTTGGAAGGCCATGGCAAAAACGGTATCCGAACGAGAAGCAAGATCTTTGAGGTTGGTACGGATCACCACAATTTCGTCCTTTTCTTTTTTCACTGCTGAGAATTCTCTGTCATCTGTGCTATCAGTGAAAATTTGTTGTAACGATATCGATTGATTCCGTCATCCACTGTTGGAGCTGTCTCGATCGCTTCTGGTGGTTGCTTTCGTTTGCCTCTTCCTCTTGGGCGAATATCTTGGCAGCTGATTTCTTTTTGATAGGAATTTTCTCTTGCCACTCTATCGGCAATTTCACGTTCGTTTGCATTCAATTGATTCGCATCATCGTCACCGGCCTGGCGAAGCCCATATATATTGAACCATTCTTCTTCGTCAATCAATTGAAGGAGTTGCCGTGGCTGTGGCTGTGGCTGCTGCGGATGGAGAGGTTCGTCGTGTTCCATGATAACAATGTAGTCAATCTCCTCACAACCTGTACGTGTAGTGCTCGAGCTTGAAATTATACTGGAGAGTCCGCGTTTATTGAAATCACACATTCCACAACTAAGACGACAACAATGCCTTGTCATGTTCAAAGATTGCAACAACAACAATAGGTGATGATAGCAGAAAGACTGACTTTGAAACATGGAGGTTTCAATGATGCATCTTCTTATTCTTCGAAGAAAAACGATCTAATCTTGTACGTACATACCAATCGAAAGTTTGATTAATATTCTTGTCGACTAGTTCGACTAAAACATTCTTGAGTTAATCGAACTAAACAATCAGAGGATTAGCTCGACTAAAAGGTTTTTGAGTTTTAATCGAACTAAACAATCAGAGGATTAGCTCGACTAAAACATTTTTGAGTTTTCATCGAACTAAACAATCAGAGGATTAGCTCGACTAACGGTTTTGAGTTTTAATCGAACTAAACAATCAGAGGATTAGCTCGACTAAAACATTTTTGAGTTTTAATCGAACTAAACAATTAGAGGATTAGTTCGACTAAACGATTTTTGAGTTTTAATCGAACTAAACAATCATAGGATTAGTTCGACTAAAACATTTTTTATTTTAATCGAACTAAACAAACAATGGATTAGCTCGACTAAAACATTTTTGTACGATAGTTGTGACCGTTAGGGGAGCAAGCATTGCCCATGATGGCTACTCCTAACGCGCACGGACTATTCACGTGGCTAGTCGCACATCACGTACTCGTAGCTAACGTGAACGTGAAGCGGAAGGAGAAGTGATTGAAAATCGGAAAACCGAAATAATTATGTCCGCATTGAAATAATTATTTTAATACTATTGAATCTTCTTCCTTCTGAACATTGGACATTGGTCTTGCCAAATACTTCTACTAGCTCTAGAGAGTGGTTGTCATAGCAGCAAAGAATCGGCACTTGCTATTAAATACAATCAAGAAGCTCATCATTGAGTATTCGGAAGCTATCGAGTGCCAAATAAATAACTCATAACATCCATCGATCTGTACATATTGAATCCATCCAACTTCTCAACCAACTTTAAAATGTCGACAACGTCCATGTCGGCCTCCGCTCCAATGAGCGCGACTCTCGGAATGGTGGAAACAACATCCGGATCTCAATTAAACGATCGCAAACAGTCCATTTCGAAACCTCGAAAAACAATACGCAGCTCCTCTTGGACAACGATTGGTCATGGGAATTCAGATCGATGCCAAGTGCCTCGAGGGAGGCGTCGAAGCTGTCTCCAAACGAGCCCGTCAGGAAAAACAAATGCAGCTGCAAATGACAGGTTCAAGCAATGGAAATTTTGCGGCCAATACTCCCAACAACAGTCTTACTTCCTGGCACTAATGGTGTCGACGCCAACGGAATGTCGTCGATCGATTTCAACCAAAATGCGGCCAATGACAATGTCGGAGATCCCTTTTCCTTTTTGAATGACTGCTCCGCAGCAACCACAGCAACAACAAAGTCCGGACGCAAGTTTGGAATGGGCTTTTTGAAAAAGGTTGCCTGCTCGAACGCAGGATAGCTTGGAGCGAGGAATGCAGGGGCTGGCAGTTCGAATGGATCAAGGAAAGAATGCGGATTTGGTGCGTGTGGCAATTCCACGATCCTTCCACGAATGAATTGTTGGGGGTTACCGAAAGCCTTCCGGTACCGGGAACTGCTCTCAACAGCGTGACTGCGGATGGACAAGCCCAACAAACCAATCCCGACTGCTCCCAAGGATCTTCGATTCGAGGTTCCCCTCTGGATCAATGGTTCTCGTCGCAAAGGGAAGTCCTCTTGCTCAAGGTATGGATTCCAAGTCGGGTGCTACGCTGGTCTTGCAAAAGGCTTCCAAGAATTATTTGCTGGGGAGTGCCATGGTCAACTGTCAGGCACTGGCAGAAGGCGTCACGGCTGTTGCGCTGAACATGACAACAACATCGACGGCATTGAAACGGAATTCCCCAAGCAGGGCCCTCCTCCACGTCCTCCAGCTCTGCATCTTGCCAGATCCCAAAGTTCAGCCCGATATTGTCGCGTGGTTGGTCGCTCACGGATCCCGACATGTCGGGGTATTCCAGCACGCTCAATTATTTGCCACTCGATCAATCTTACGTCTTTCCCGGAAAACAGTCGAATCACTGGTTGATTGCCCACGAACTTGCCACAGAATCGACGGTGCCACTTCCGATTGCCGCTGCCATGACGGAACTGGCCGCCGATGCCTTGCGATAAATCTCTGGCGCACGCCCAGTCGGTGGCCAAGATTTTGCGAAACAATCGCCACGATTTCAAGGATCCTTTGCACAAGGCAACCTTGCCAATTGGGAGTCTTGGGAGTTATTGCCGGGCCTGGTTATTCCATCAAGGGCAACACCAAGGCCAATATCAGCGTCGCCTGGAGGAGGCCCGATTCCTTGTTTGAATTCGAGATTGCTGCCAACGAAGGAATTCCCGTTGTTCCGCCGAATGGACCTACTCCAGGAGGAATGGTCAGTCTGAAACGAACCTTTTACCCAAAGCTGTGCTCTCCGGCCAATGGGGATCACATTTTGCCAGGAATTTTGCAGGCGTACGGAGGAAAATTGCCTCATATTGGATGCTTTTTGGGAGGCCTCTATTTCAGTGTGACCATTGATACAGCCTTCGTTGAATCCAGGTGGAGGAAATACTGCCCAGGCTGTGGATATTCGTGACCCCTTTGCTCCCACAAGCAATGCCTTGGAAGGAAACACGGAACGATCGGGTTTGGAGCTGTGGGAGACGGTGTTGGGATTAGAGGCCTTTGTCAAAACGGAAAACCTACCAGGACCTGGAGCTGCCAGCGCAGAACGCATCCAAACCATGCAGGTGCCTTTGCGAAGAGGATCGACAGACGTGGGATATTTGTTGTTGCAACTCCAGGTCAACCTGCCCGAGGGTGCCAATGCTAACCAACACGGTCAATGCCAACAAAGATTACATGACCACTCTCCCCGCTACGGATGGATTGGTCAGCCTGGTGGGAATGGACAGTTTGTCGGATGGTGTCAAGCCCTTTTTGGACAGCCTTCCCGAAAATCTACAACAACCACCAGACCAAGCGAACGTCCTGCGGCAGCAGCAACTTGACACGATGGGATACTTTTTCACCACGCAGTACATGGATCAGCATTTGGCACTCCGAAAATCGGCATGCGAATCCTTCCGGGACAGAGCTAGGAGCTACAAGTATGCATTGTCGCAGCCAGAAACAAATGCGCTTCCCCACACGTTAAGGACTCCTAAAAACTTTCGTCCCAGCTCGAGCCGCATGACGGCTTTGCTGAGTGGAATTCCCTTCAATTGCCACATTTGCTCTCTGAACATTAAGGTGATGGACGCAATTCGACCACGGCAGCCACCTCGAGAGGGTGCTGCCCTTCCGGAATACCCCGGGGCATCCTTCCACAACGTTACCTGTGGAGCTCCTGCCGATCACGCCCGAGGATTTGGAAACATATTGACCAATGTCAGTGCCAAACAGGCCAGCGGTGGATTGCGAAGACTTGAGACGCAGCGCAAGGTGTATTCGGAACAGCTCCAGATTGCCCAATCGAATCTGATTGCCGGAATTGGCCAATATCCTGACCGAAGCCCGCAAACAGGTTGGAGCTGCCGTTCATCACGTGCCTGCGAGGCATGCGCAGATCCAGCAGCTCCGATGGAGGGTTTTTGAGTGTGTTCACATTTTGCATCACATTACATGGATGTGTGCCGTGAGACGTGCCAATGTCTTTAGTCAGAGTTTGGGATTGGCTGTGTCGAGCTTTTTGGCGAGTTTGAGCGATGTTCACAAGTGTGCTGCTGGATGGCCAGCCGTCTGGGCAAAGCACGGATTTTTGGTGTGTTTTGAAGGTTTGTTGAGTGCTGCCGGAAAAGAATTGGGAATGATTGAAGACGCAAGTGTCGCAATTGCCATGCTTCGCATGGTATCCATCATGATTGTTCCCGCTCAGGCCAGCGAATCTTCCGCAAGGAGCTGTTCCAATTCCCTCGTCTCCTTACTTGAAATGGACACGCATTTCGGCAGGTGGAGGAGATGGAAAGGCGCGCAACTTTACGTTGGTGATTGGCGTCGATCCTGCCTATTACGAAGAGCGGGTTCCTCCTCCCCTCAAGAACAACACGCTGGTGCGATTGTATCCCATTTTGTTTGAGGTGGGTGTCGATATTCGCCAGTGGGGAGCCAATACCGGAAGCAATATCAAAAAGAAACATCAGAATTCTGGCGAAAACATCGTCGACGATGGTGACGATGGCGATGACGACGATGTTGGTATTGTCGATGACGATGTTCTGGTAGCATTGAATTACGAGGCTATGCGAAAGATGAATTGTTATGCCCACGCACTTTCACCACAACAGATTCCACCGCAAGAAGTGATCAAAGCGACGGAAAGAGTCTTTGTGGCAAGCAACAATGGCATTCAACAGGATGCTTCCGCGGCAACAGATAACGAACTTCCAATTCACCCGTCTCTGGCAACTCTGAATTCCCACATTTTATCTTCGGCAGGCAGAATGAACCACTCGATTTTGGACGAGGCGGCAACGATTGCCCAAGCAACTGGGCGGCGGAGGTTTGGTCTTTTGCAAATCTGGAAAGGATCGAACCGCTATGCATCTGACGTACAAGCAGTGCCAGTTTGCAAGCCGCTTATCGAGGAAACCACGACCAGACGGCCATTCTGCGGGATGCCAGGCTCTTGAGATTGCATGGAACAGCGTCTGCCGATTTGCGAAAAAAATGTCGGACAGGCATTGTATGCCTTTAACTCGCTACAGGTCAAGTTCATGCCGGAAGCTCTCAAGCCTCCGATGGATTGTCTGGCGGGATTCCTCAAGGGAGGAGAAATCTTCAAGGGAGGCGGCATCGAGAGCTAAGCAGAAACGAATACTAGTATATAGTTTGGGAACAACTCGCCAAGCAGCAGAATAGGGTAATAACAAATGTTTTGGACACTACAATTACAAAATACACTCCACTTTCGTCAACATAATGATTACTTCCGATTTTCTTTCTCGATTGTTGTTTCGAATCATCATCATCATCATCCATCGTTTCGACTTTTTCATTTTAGCATGCAAGATTCGAGCTGACTCGTGACTGCAAATTTTCGTGCCCGAATGATTTCAAATCGATCCACCCACGCGCGCCGTCTCGTAATCCCTAGTCATTTGCCGCCAAGAGTGATCATACCAATTTTGAATTTTGCGTTCGCGTTCATCATGATCATGATCATGATGATGATGATGTGAAGATCGATTTCAATCGCTTCGAACAACAACAACTATGACAAGTGGGAATCCCGTGAAAAAGTAGTCTCTATTTTGAGTTTGAGTTTGAGTTTGATTGCTTCTTGGAAGCACCATTATTGATTCAATTAACTAGAACTACCAAGATGGAGGTCTTTGGCATGGCAAGATCACCCGATGGGTCGTCCTTTGACTATCTAACGGAAGCGAATGCAAAGAGGGGACAAAACCAAAACGAATCGATATCCTTCTTGTTAGATGCTTCGGCAATTGCGGGATCGACGAATACGGCCAACACGGACAATAACTCTGTCAAAACCGATGGTGCTAATGCCGATGGAGGATCTCTGGCGTCCACAAAGGAACAAAAGCAAGCCTTTTATAGTCTTCACGATACAGCAGTGTCGGAATTCTTGGCACCAAGTCCAATCACGAAAAGCAGAACAAACAACAACAACAACAATAATAGCAGCAGCAGTCCAAACTACAAGTTATACCAATCAATGTCACCACAGGCAAAAACAAACTCCGGTTCAGCAGCAAAAGAAGCAGAGAAAAACACTTTCACCATTCGCAATACCCTCGCTTACCGCCAAGAAAGAGGTACAAAAAGAAAACACAATGAACCAAAAACCGACTTCCATTCCTCGGCCAAAAATCAATACGCGGAGATCTCTTTCTTCCACGAATGGCAAGAAATTGGCAACTCCGGGAAGTGCGAGACAACAGATTCCCCAGACTCCTGGAGGTTTTTGGACAACAAACACAGAGTCAAAGACATTTGTCAATGGATTGTTATCGCCATTTTCTCCTCTCCTGCATTCCGCAGTTCACAAACAAGGCACAGCCAACAATCTTCCCACCATCAATGACGATCAAGAACACAACGAAGAATCAAACATTGCAAGTGGTATAAAGAAATTCACTCAACCAAACACTCAAGCGACAAAGAGAAGAATACATGCAATACGTTTCATTGCAACCCTTGTCGAAAGGTGTCTGTGGTGGTCAGGGTAGGCTGCCGTCGATGAAGACGAGGACGCGAAGCGATGCATCTTTCCACACTTCAAGGACGAACTGTTACCCAGTGGTGGAAGTCTTTCGAGTCCCATTCAGAACCTCGACAACAATATATTCGCAACACCGAAGGGAAAGCACTCCAATACGTCAATGACCACTCCATTGTCCGCAAAGTCGACATCCTCGAGGCTTTCTTCTCCCACCCATCGACGGGACGTAGTTGTCGTCAACCCAACTGCCTTTGGCAAGTACATTCCCTCCCAGGTCACAATGGAAACTGCCAAGCTGGTGGCACAAGTGGCCAACTATTTCCAGTGAGGATTGGGCACGTCTCTACGAATTTCATCACGTCATGTGGCCGACGCCTACGAAATCAAGAGAAAACAATAAGAGACCTAGCATTGTTGGCTCTCCACAGGGCAGCCCAAAGGCGGAGGATCTGGCATCCTCCTACAACACGATGGATTCCCTCAGCCGTGCCGTTGTGCAGGATTTATTGGCAGAACACGAGTCAGTCTCTATTGATTAGCATGGGGCACGAAAGTAGCTGTTTCGGGACGACTTCTCTGGGCGAAGGAAACGCCAGCAGTATTGGATTATGGCCAAAGATTATGAACCAGTGTGCGGCAATGCTCGAAACGAAAGGAGTTGGTAAGTTTTAGAAAATCAACCAGTGAAAACGTGATTTCGTCTGTTTCTTTCAACTAACTTTCATTCTCTCCATTTATTAATCTATTCTTTACACAGTGCGATTGACAATGGTTAGAAATCCTCGAAGGGGAATACAAAATGGCCAACAGCGCCGATTCCTTTCGAGATTTGCTAGTTCCCTGAAAATCAAAAGCCTACACCTATCCGTCTTCGCCACCACGATATGAAAGGAGCTATACTGGAAGGTTTGTGTGAGGTCGAAATCGATTCCATGCCGGCACTTCTGGCAGCATTAGCGAAAAGTCGCCAGAGGCGGGCACAGCGACGAAAACAAAATGGAAAGAATTCAAGTGCTGCTTCGTCCGTTTCCACAACCGTAATTGGAACGCTACACTACTGGGAACAAGCTGTCAACTTTGAGCTCAACAAGCCGTCCAACGCTACCGTAACATGCGTAGAACTAGCTCACAATCAATCGTCGAGCAGCAGCAATAGCATCACTGAAACACTCGATTCCATCACACATCGAAAGAGCGTCGTTAGCTTGGGGCAGGCGCTGCGTCAGCTCTTGTTGCAACAGGTCAGGGGAACCGGGAAGTCTCTTGGTCTGTCGACTTCCGAACTCAATCCAGTCATTTGCTTATCGGGAATCGACCCTGACAAAAGTTTTGCAACGGTCGATGGAATCCTCCAAAATCGTGTTTGCTGGCGTCCGATTTCACCCCTTTCGAGGGACTACAAAAACACCGTCTCTACCCTCAATTACCTACGACGCCTGTTGGTGAAACCCGGAATGACTCCAGCCTCGCCGTTTGGTGGTAGAGGAAGTGGTCATAACAGAACGCCTCCCAAAACTGCCAAGACGGACAATCGCTCCTATACACACACCGCTCTTGATGTGAGCAACGTCGTCAAGAGCGTCAATTCCGCAATTCTTTCATCTCCAGAGGCGATCGAGAACAAGGAAAGACTCCAAACAATTGCCAACAAGGATCCCAAATTTCTGGAACAACAGCTGGTATCAGATCCTCGCCAACGCTTGGCAAGGATATTTTTCCCCGATTAAGAAAAAGGCCAAACCTAAACCCTGGGCCTATGTATTGGATCGAATGGAGGACAGCCAGAAATCGACAACGGGAACTCCCAGTGCCATAACGGTGGATCCTGTCAACGATACTTCTACTCTTGGATCGAACAGCAATACCAACAGCGTCTCTGCCAACTCGTATGCCGGTCCAATCGAAACACGGAATCCGGAAGAAGACGACAACGATGGAGTTGGTTCCTACCAGAGCCCACCTCAAGGCGGCAACAATGGGGGAGATGATGACAAGAGCGACGAATACGATTCGGAAGATGAGATCGAAAGGGCAATTGCAGCGAGCGCCCACAAGCGCAAGCTGGAAATGGAGAAAGAAAAGCAAGATCAAAGCGATGACGATGACGATAATGGTGACGATGACGATGACGATGACGATAATGGTGATGATTCAGATGGACGTTACACTCCATCCGAAGCAGATACACTACCAGAGATTCATCCCGAAACATCTTATTTTTCGGATGACGACGATGACAATAGCAATGGTGATCACTCTAATGACATCCCCCAAGTTCCCACCGATGATACCGACGTGATCAATGATCACTTGGAGGAGGATTTTCCTCCCGACAATGACGACGACGATAATGTCGATGATGGTGACGATCAAAACGATCGTCACGGTGCCGACTCGCCGAACGTTAACGACGATTCGACTGAGGATCCTGCCAACGAAACAAATTATGACTTGCCCGACGATCCACCAAACACAGATTCCGTGGATAAAATTCATGTTCATCGCCCTCCGCCATCGCCGCGAAGTCCGTATCAAATCTTCAATTCGTACGCTTCATCGTATTCCGTATCGTTGAAAACATCCAAATCGAAGGAGTATAAAGAGCTGACCAGCGAACGCGAAGAATTGCGCGCAACTGTTGCCAAGCTGACTAGTGAATTGAGAACAATTACAGAGGAGCGCAACACCAATATTCATCATTACGAAACCGAAATCGAAAAGCTGTACACAAAGCTTGACGTTGCGGAAAAGGCGAAATACGAACTCGAAACCGTTGCCAGCAAGGCGATTTACGCAAAGACAAGCTCGGAGGAACAGATGGAAACATACGAGGAAGAAAAGGAGGAACTGCAACGAACGGTGGATTCGCTCCGAAACGAACTTTCAAGATTGTCGGAACAGCACGAGAATGATGTATTTCGTCACCAGAAAGAAATGAATGACTTTCGTTCCAAGCTCGAGAGAGAGCGAAAAGAAATTGAGGATATTGCTGAAGAGGCAGTCAATGATCACAGAACACAAGTCGAAGAGACGAAAGTCATCACTAACGAACGAGATGAGCTTCGAATCACCATTGAATCACTCAAGCGAACCATGCAATCCTTGGAGAGAGATCAGGGGGATAACGTCTCGAAATACCACCAACAAATTCGAGAACTTCACGCGCAACTCGAAGAAACAACAAGGGACAAGCGCTCTATCCAACAAGAAGCCAATGATTCCCGATTTCAAGTGGAGACACTATCCGAAAAGCTTCGACTGTTGACACGGGAGCGGGAAGAACTTCAATCGACTCTGAGCTCGGTGAAAGGAAGCTGTAAAGAAGGCATCGGAGGATAACGACGATTATTTTAATCGATTGAAGAACGAAATTCAAGAGCTTCACATGAAACTCGAAGATGCCAACAGTGAAAAAGGTTCGAGTCGAAAAGAGCGTGGAAGAAATTCGATTCGAAAAGGAATGAATTCGAACGAAGGTCTAAGGGTCTTGAGGAGGAGCTTTCGGCTTCCCGTTCGAATACCCTTCGTCTAGAAAAAATCCGACGAGAGGAGCAAGAAACCATTCGGAAAATGAATATCGAAATTCGTCGAATCAAATCGGAGAGTGTGGATATGGATCACTTCAAAAGTGAGCTCGAACGGCTCAAGCGACACAAGGATCACCTCGAAAGCCTGGTGGCTCATCGCAAGGTGGAAGTCATCTACCGCTCTTACGCAACTCGAGGGAGACTTTTCCGAGGCAAAGAGCAGGATCATGGCCCTAGAAGACGAATTGTCGACTATTCGCAAGGAATTATCGTCTTCTCAAGATGAAAACAGGGAACTGCGGGAGAAGCTTCGTTCGGCGTATCATGAAAATTCGCATCTTTCCGCTCAACTTCGTGGACGCGAAGAGAGCTTGCAAATCCTTCAAGCCAGCTGCGACAACCTCGAATCTCTTCGTATTGCGGACGGAGATGTGATTGCCAAATTGAACGATCAGCTGCGCAACCAAGAATCTTCCTCGTTGGAAGTTGAGCAGCTCCGTCACAAATTTTCCCGCCTCAAGTATGATCATAGTCATTTGCAGGAGATGATGGAGTCTCGCAAGATCGAGTACGAACGATCGATGGAAGAGAAAGTGAACGAAATATCTATCTACACCAGTCGTCTAGAGACGTTGCAGATGGAATTGGAAAAGACAACCACCATTGAAAAGAGGTATCGAAATGATGCTGAGGCACAGCTCCAATCGCTGCAGGCGAGCGAAGCAAACTTGATTCAGAACCTTCGTCAGCGAGACTCAAGGATCGATCAGCTCAAAAACGAGATGGAATTGCAAAGGAACGAACTCCATGCCTTGCGCGAAAGGGAAGCCTCTTCCTCTCAAGCGGAAAGCGAGATGCTTCGTTTGCAGGAGCGGCTCGCCAAGCTCGAAATCACGCTCGATATCACCGCAAAAGAGCGAGAAGAGGCCGTTGAGAGAGTAAAATCGGAATCCAGATCTCACAAATCTGTGCTCAATGAGCTCAAGCAATCGAAGGATGAAGTTCATCGCTATAAAAACATTTTGAAAGAATTGAACGAGGAATTAGATAATCGACAAGAAGAGAATCTCAAGGCCAAAGAAAGAATATACCAGATGGAATCAACACTTCGGACTTTCAAGAAGGAAACAAAAGAAAGGGTTCGAACGTTTGCCGGTCGCGAGAATGATACGAATGGTGTTGTGGAGCGTACTCGGGACGAGAATCGAGATCTGAACAGAAATCTCCGTGATATGAACGATATTGTCGCACGACTTCGTCACGAACGCGATATTTGTTTCCAGAGCCTCCAGGATGGTCGAAAGAAACTCTCGGAGCTATCATCAAGAAAAGATTCGTTAACCAGTTTCGATGAATTATATTCCACTCCAGTCCATCAATCGCCGATCGAGATCACCCCGACGCGGCAGAGAACATCGAACTGGATTGCGGCCCTATCCACCACCATGTTGAAGCTGTCACGGCAAGAGCTTCTAACAGAGTCATGCCCGAAATCTTCGTCACTAGTTACCAACTCGGATCGCCAACCACACCTGCCGAAGAACGAGCGGAAGAGATCGCCGCGTGTATAGCTCAGAATGCAAGAGAAACCTTGGTGGAAAACCTTGAGGAGGTATCGCAACTCCGATCGCAGATATATCGCCTCGAAGACGAACGGAGTGAACAGGTCGCTTCCCTAAAGTCGAAGGTTAGCAATCTGGAAAAAGAATTGACGATTGAGAAGATCGGGCTCCAAAGGTCATTGCATGAAGCAAAAAGCGAAGAGATTTCTTCTCTGCGGGCAAAGGTCCGGAATCTAGAAAGGGAACTCTCCTACGAGAGAGTAGGGAATCGAACGCCGTTGATGGGGACTACTTCTCGGCGTCCGAGAAAGCAAAATCATTTTGTCGATTGGGATGAAAAGCGTGAATATTAAGAATATAGATTGTATTGAACGTGTGCTTAAAATGATTAAGAAGTAGATTGGGATTTTTGAAACAAACTACAGTACGTGTAGTACGCGTAGCATTTTCGGTCAAGGATAAAATACTGTTCACTGTAACATTGTTCTTTATGCAAATTATAAAATAAAATCTATGTTCATGACAACGTCACATTTAGTTTTCGGATCGCTGCTAATTTAAAAGCGGAAGATGTCATATTCACCGTTTGAAAGCGCGATAGTAGCCAAATTCTCAATCGCTAGAACTCTCCTCGTCGGAGCTGTCATCGACAAAGGAATACGAATAGGAGTTGTGAAAGGAAATCTCGGGAGTTCCAATCGAAAGCGTTCCAGGTAAACGTTTGATCGTTGGATTCCTTACCAAAATCCGTCAAAACCACCTCGAATCGGTCACGCAAGGTTGTTTTCTCATCCTTTTCCCAAATCATCAATTCTTCTTCCTGGAAAAACAAGTCATCAATATCCTCCTCGCGCGTCCAAGGACGATAAAATGTGTCAGTGACGAGACCCTTGCAAAATCGAACCCTCTTTTTCTTTTTTGGCTTCACAAAGATAACATTGGGAGTCTCCTTTTTGGATATCGTAAGCATCGTTGGGAATTCTCTTGTCCTTACTGTCAAGCTGTCGTTCAATCATCGTTTTGTATTTCTTTTCAGGCTCAGTCGAGAGCCGTGTCATACGTGAGCTGTGGAACCACAATGCTCTTGGGAGCCGGAGCAATCTCCGGAACAGCAATGCTTGCGGGAATGGGAGATTTCGCCTTTGGGGATTTGGATTTGGGAGACTTTGGCGAGACAGGTGGTGTCGATTTGCGAACTTGGGCAGCAAGGACGGGTTTGGCATCTTTCTCCGCCCAGGTCTTAAGATCGGAGAGCTCCACCATAAGTTCGGCAAGCTCACTGGAATTGGGCTTGTCCTTTTTCGGAGACAAAGGCATTTCCACCGCGGAAAGGCTTGGCCGCATAAAGGCTTTCGAGCGTGGCGACATCGTTATCATATCGGTGTCCTTGAGAGGACAAATATCCGTAGTCTGTTTTCTGGACTTTCCACGGATATAGACGGTACGAATATCATGCATTGATCGTGTTTCCCGTGCGCTGAAACTCTTGCGACTCGTGGAATTTTCGACCGAGGAATGATCCTCATCGCTGCTTTCCGATGTCCAACTCGTGTCACTCTTCACACTTCTCAATTGCTGATGGAGCAATTTCTTTTGGATGCGACGTTTGTTCAATCGAGATGTTTTCCAATCCGTGGAAAGCACCAAGTTCTTAGAGTCCTTGACCGAACCGGACATGAGCGTCAGCGTCATATCGCGTTTCCAGGCCTCAAAGTCGGGATGGCTAGAGGACGAAGTCGTAACGGTTTCCATGGGTGGAGCTGGGATGCGAGCTTCGTCGTCAGCTGAGGACACAGTAAGAATGTTGTTGTTCATCGAAGTAAGATTGTAACCGGGAGGATCACGTCGCCGTGCTTGTTGTTCAAGGTGAGTTATGGAACGAATATGCTTGTCTCTCATCTGCTCCATTCCTCTCATCTCGTCTTCCGGCGCCTCATCGAAACTGAACGCGTACATCCTTCTTCGGTCATGCATGGAATGCAAACCAGTTGCCATTTTGATCGTGGATAACTTTTTCAGGCCGGTATGCTTTACGTTTCCCTTGTTCGTTTCTGTTGTGAACGGATTTGATGGCTTCGAAATATTTTGTTCAGTATCCGTTGGAACCTTTGTTCCCTTCGAACTACGTTTCGGATGCCGACGATGTATATGTGCAAACATGTATACCTCTGCCACGATGTGTTGTTTTTCTCTCTATTCATGCAATAATGTGTTCGAATGGGAATGGTAGGTGCACTCGGAAGTTTCCTATAGCCGTTGTCGCATGTGTGAAACTTTACAATTAGGCTAATGATGTGGAAAAATGAAAACCAAATTTTTTGGTTCATTCAACGGTAGGATGAAGGGATATCAAATGTGAATCTTATGTGCCTTCAGACTTTTACTATGGTGTTTAGTGAATCGTGCCCTAGTGAGGTTTTAGTATGTAAGACTGTGGAAAACTGTTGTGGCACGCATGCATGCCTTGGAAATTGGTATGAAACCATCTTGCGGTATGTATTCATGGACTTTTTGCCCGTTGAATGATCATTAATCGCTAAATATGAGCGTTGAGATCGCGGAGTAGACTGTTCAAATCTGGATTTTTTAGGTATAAATTTTTAATTCGTGGGAAGATCATTCCCGAGTTCTAAAATCTCCCCCTTTTAATATTATCTCAATCTCCCCTTCAAAAAAATCCTCGAGGACGCAAACACAAGCGTTGTTCATCATAATATTGTTGTGCAATAATGATGTTGTTACACAATCTTTTCATGCACGAACCTGTGTCTTCATTCGACAACTGAAGTGTAGCAAAGTATATGCAACATGGACATAGAAAGGAGAATCAGAACGAGCAAGTTTCTATTTTTGATTTTTGTTTTACACAGTATCGGCGTTGCATCCTTTTCAGTTGCACTGAGTTCAACTAGAGAGATGATGGGCAGCCAGCTTTCATCCTCTGCACAATCCTCTGTCGAAGCCACGGGTTCTCGATTGCTGCCATGGAGAGATACGAATCATTCTCCATTGAGCGGAACGGAACTAAAAAATTTGGTGGTGCAAGCCGCATTGATGGAGGAAGAGGATGACGATACATATCTGGATGTTCCCGGAATTGCCTGGATGGAACATTTGAATCTCATCGTGGGACACACCAGCGAGGACCGAGCTGTAGCGGAAGCCTTTTACCTCGACACCATGGGCATGACGCCCGACAAGGGAAAATCTTTTCACGTCAACATCGGACGTCAACAGTTCCATCTGGCTACGCCCAAGCGAGAAGATGAGATTCCGCATCGCATCCACGGGAGCATCGGATTGGTAGTTCCAGATCTCGACACACTGTGGGGGCGACTCGAAGCTGCTCGAGACAATAGCGGTTTCGAAAATACCCTTTTTGACTTTTACAAGGAAGAAGATGATATTATTCATGTCCGATGTCCATGGGGAAATGTCTTTCGTTGTTATTCTGCTGGTGACAGGGGGACCAGCTTGGTGGCTTCCAATATCGAAGAATCCCCTCAGAAAATGACCAATCTCCATTCTCCACTGATTGGGATGCACGGGGCGGACAAGATGGGAGTCTTGAGCGTTGGCGCACCGGGAATCCGCTACGTCGAATTCGTCTTGCCTCAGGGAGTCAAAGCCCAAGACGTTTCTGACTTTTACGTCGAAACTGTCCGCTGCACGGTAGCGGTCGAGAAAACATCTTCCGGTGTGGGGTGCTGCCTCGTCTCGGTAGGTGCAGGACTTCATCTCGTATACGTGGAGGCCCAAGCGTCGTCGTTGTCCAAGGAACAGGAAGACGATTTATTTCACAGAATGAAGGGAATCCACCTCTGCATCTACGTCCACGAGTTTCGCGAGTTGTATGATCTGCTCCAAAATCGATCTCTGGTGTGGACTAATCCGCGATTCACGCACCTCGACACTTGCGATACCTGGGAGGAAGCCAAAAAGTCGAGAACCCTGCGATTCAGGCATATAGTCGATTTGGAAAACAAGGTTCTAATGGAAATGGAACACGAAACCCGTCCTCTGCGCCATGGTCAATTCATGAAAGTGCCTTACTATGTGCCGAAATAAATACTTTCAAATAGCTACAGAAAAATTGAACATGCATTACAATAGATGGTTTAAGTTTGTTACAGTATAGACTTTGATCGATATCTATCACGATAGCGATAAAAATATTTTCGACACACGTGATTCAATTTTAAACGAAAGATACCGTTATTTTGATCGTTTCGAGTCCTGACACGCAATCGTCAGTGCGAAAATAATGAATCAGTCACACCAATCGGAATTAGAATTTTGTAAGATAGTCTATCGGAAGACATTCGAAATCGTCATTCATTACGACCAATTCTCTCTCCTTCCGCAAGAACGAAACCATCAGCATCTATAACATAACACCACAACCAAAATGAAGATTCAATCCGTTCTCTTTCTCTTGTCGCTTGCCGTCGCCCCAGGACAGGCGTTTGTTCCTGTATCTACGCCATCGTCATCGTCAGCACTTGGAGCCGAATCGGAAACCTCTTTTGTCGATACCATCCAGAAGGCTTTCGAGATTGCACAATCATCGAATGCGGAAGGTTTTGGATTCAAGCAGATTATTGCGGACGTTTTGGCCGGTGACGATTTTGACAAGGAAGCCGTTGCACAAGAAATCGAGGAGACCATCGCATCTGCCCCTTGTGGTAAGTAATCGTGGAAGAAAAAGAACAGAACTCGTTGCGACGTAGAATTCAAAGATCAATTGATTGCGAGAAAAAGTGATTCACAAGTGGTCCTCTTGCTTTCATTTCATACCAATATTCAAACAGTAATGTACACTTGGGAAAACTCGCCCTCTTGCAAAAAGGCGGTCGATGCCTTCAAGGTCATCGGGGCGACACCAAAGATTGTCCGCCTCGACGATCCCTTTGACGAAGGAAACAAAGTCCGAGCTGTCCTTGGCCGAAAGGTTGGGCGAACTTCCGTTCCATTTGTCTTCATTGACGGAAAGTACATTGGTGGCTTCGACGGGGGGCTTGAAGGAAATTCCGATGCGTCTGGCATGGTCGATTTAGCCTTCCAGGGAAAACTGAGAGAGATGCTGACTGAGGCGGGCGCTATGGACTCTGTAGCGAAGAGTGATCCAGTTGTTAGCGAATAGATAATGCTATAATCCACAGAAGAACGAATTCAATGATGATTCCAAAGCAATCGTGCGCAAGCGATGGGATGAATATTTTCCGTCGAAATATATGATATCTAGATATTATTTACTCATATCTTGTTCGACAAGTGAAAACTGAAGCACAATAGTCATTCAAAGTTTTCATTCGTGAGATAGTACATAACACTACTCTGCGACTACCATATTACAATGTCGATAAATTGATTGCGGGAAACATTTTTTCGATTATCTTATTCCTCTCGTATAGTTCATACTCCATTACAAAAAGTGCAATAGAACTATTAAACCACTCCACACGGCGGCGCGTTGCGGTCAAGCCCCGTTGTCGAACATAACTTGTACGGATAAAGCTTGGGATCGTGTGTATGCTTGGCCATTTGGATGAGCGAGCAGGGAGAAAGCCAGCACGTCACACAAAAATCGTCCGTACAAGTCCCGTGATTACAAAAGACTCCCGGGAAGCCTGTAGTGTTCCCGCATCGATTTCCGGGCAGACACCATGGTAATAAACAACCAGATGCCCCATAAACAGGCAGCAAGAGTACTCGCAAGCATCATGAACCAGACCTCGAAGACCCACATAACGATCGGCAGTGCCACAAAGAAAACAGTTGTAAGCACCTATGCAAATGCAGACATTGAGTCGGCATTTGCATTTCCCTGATGGCCTTCCTCTGCGCCAGCCGTTACAGTTTAGGTTCATAGCGCTGCATAATCTGGGCGTTGAGACATGTTCCACAGAACGCGGCCATGAACAACAAGAAAAAGCAACCTCCTGTGGAACAATCGCAGATATCGCAGAGGCCCGTTCTCCACTGGGCATTTCGGCTTACATACGTAGCAGTGTCTTTCTGTGGTGCAACAGACGGATGAAGGCAGTCGAACAAGTATCCCTCTAAGCATCCATCCGGGGGAACCGTCGCCTAAAAACCTAATCCCATCGACCTCCGCCTCGAAGCGGGCTCCTGCATCCAAGGTTGCTGGTGCCATGACACTGATCATTCTGGGATACATTGTTTCAAAAGCATCGCCCTGTCGGACACCACCCGGGGGGACTCTAGCGGTGAATTGAACACCGTCGAGCTCTGCCTGAAAAGTGGCTCCTTCTGGTAGTGTTGCCGGGGCAATCACCCTCACGGTTTCGGGAGGAAGTCTCAAGGCATCTGCGGTCACGGGTGTGGCAATGGGTGTGGCTTGGGCTTCCAGTTCGGAAACAGGGAATGCGGCAATAATCGGTGTGGCATCAACGGTGACTTCTTGAGCTGCCATCGTTATGGTTGTGCTTCGTTTTTTGCTTCGCTTTTTCGGCCTTTGGCACCGATTCGTTGATGGTCATGGTGATTCGTTTGGTACACGTATTGATTCCGAATAAAAATGTTATCTTCACTTCACTTGGAAAGGACACTGGTCAATGATTGGATTAGGGATAATGTGGCATTCGTAAGAACTGTTTTGGAGTCATCTCTATGAGTCCTCTCTATCCTTTTGTTGCTTTTGACATTTGACATCTTGTCATGAACGATTATTTTAGGCATTTTTATAGAAGAGAACAAATCCAATTCCACGAGCCAATAGCGACTCTTGGTGGCGTTCGACCGTTTTGTAGAATTTTGTAAAGAACGTGTAGGGATAGGGTGAATATTATAGGCCTTTTCTTGAGGCTCCACTGCATACCGTTTTCCAATCCGGGAATGGCTTCCCACTTCGTTGAAGGCTGCATGCATCATTTTCATATTTAACAACGCGTGTACGCTTCAACGATGGGAATCTACAGATTTATTGTTGATTCACGGTACAAGAATGGGCACTTCGGAGTTTAGTTCCCATTGATATTTTACGTTCTCTGAAGCTCATTGACGTTTCAGTCCCACATTTCTCTATTATTTATTCATCTCGACAAAAAGAGAGTCAATTCTTCTTTCTTTTTAAGACGGATTATCAGCGGGTTCATTATCGATCATCATCCAAGATTAGGGCACGCTTCTGGTAATAAGGTAATGCGAGCCTTCTTCTTGTTGATATTTGAGGTTCTCTGAGGCTCATTGATGTTTCATTCCCATTCTTCTATCTGCAAGGTGTATGCAGAAATAATCGAACTTTGATCGTGCGTATTTGTATGAAACACAATTCCTTCAAGAACTTTCGAAAGGTCCGAACCGAAACACAGATATCTTCGATACTGTATTCTTTGCTCACCTACCAACTCAGCTATACTAGCCATACTAAAGCCAACTCAGCTACACTAAACACACACTAAAATTAGACATTCTCACAAAATGAAATTCGATTCGATACAAATCAAAAACTTGAGATGAGAAGAAATTCGTTCTTTGCGGTATCCGCCGTAGCTTCTGTTGCCCTCGAAGCGGAGATTGACGATTGCAAACAGCGCCTGCTCTCGGGTGAAATAATCATGAGCACAGCAGCCTCCAATACAGCAGGAGCGTACAACAAAAGTTCTCGGTACGTTAATAAACACTAGACGACGGTGATAGAATTATCATGCTGCTAGTTAAGTGTTCTTAAGTGTCGTGTTTGTGCATCTCGTATCTCAAAAATGATTTACTCTTCATACATGACGCTCGTTCATTCCAGTGAAATCGCGGTCAGGCCCTTCGTCGAAGCATTTGATGGTGAACTCCGCCGTCTGGAGGGCATCCTAATGAACCGTCGAAACACGATCGATGCCTCTGCCGAGGCTCTCCTCAAGGACGCTGCTGGTCTTTCCCGCCGAAAAGAGCAAGTCAAACTTGTCCGATTCCTGACCTTACTCGAGAGACCGAATCATTGCGACAACGGGCCAAGAAGCTGCAAACAAAGACCCTCAAGGTTATATCGGAGACTACCAAAAACCAAAAGGAGCTCTATCGCATTGCCCTCGAGGCGGATTCGAAACTCAAGACTTCCTGTGTTGACGAGTTGGAGCGGGAACTTTCCAAGGAGCCCTCGACGGACAAGGGCACTGCAGGGTAGGTTCATATACGTTGCAATAGCTTGTCAATTTCGAACGCATTTCAATTCCTCAACCTCTTTTCTTTTTCTGCAGTCATATCGTAAAGCTCCTCAGCGATATTTTCAGCCTCATTCGAGAAATCGAAGAGAATGTGAAAGAAAAGGACGAAGAATGGGTTGCTCCTTCATCGTAAGTTTGCCTTTTCGCACCCTTGGCAATTTGATTACGATGAATCTTTGTCTCATCGATGTGTTTCTTCCCTTTCTTTTCTAATTTTTGAATTCCTTGTGTATCACGCAGCTTCGAAAGAGTCACCACGAAATACTGGGTAAGAGAAGAACACCTTCCAGAGGTGCTTCTCAAGAGTGCAAGCGAGCTCCCAGTCTTGGTATACGGCAGGTCTGGCCTGCTAACGAAGAACGTCAAGGAATCCAGTCCGCGTACAAAGACGACTTCTGGAAGTCAATGGCCTCCCCCATTTCTTCCGTTTACTTCGATTCCGAAGATTTGGATCTGTACAAGGAAAGGCTCAAGCGAGCAGAAGGAGCGCAGTTGATACGCGTCCGCTGGTATGGACACAAAAAGCCCAAAGACGAAGCACCAGTCTTTATGGAGCTCAAAACCCACCACGAATGCTGGATCGACAACAAGTCCGTGAAGGAACGCGTCACCATCATGCAAAAGCGAATTGTCGATCTCGTGAATGTCACAGATGGGCCATGGAGTCTCGAGTTTTGCAAGGAAATCGTCACGGAAGTCATCGATTGTGACATGAAGGAAGACGAGATCTTGGCTTCGGCGGAACTTCTCGTGGAGATCCGAAATCTCTTTTGCAAGTGGAAGCTCAAAGCCCTGCGTTCGCACAAGCTACACCAGAGCTGCCTTCCAGAACCCCAAAAACAATAATCTCCGACTGACGATCGATCGCGATATCACCGTGGTTGATGAAACGAGATCGCATCGAAATTCAAAGCCTGGGACGTCTTCTTGGTGTATCGAGGACAACGATGTAGTTCCAATTGATGCTTTCATCAAGGTACCCTACGGTGTCTTCGAGGTTAAGGTTGCTAGCGGCGATAATCCCGCCTTGATTGATGAATTGATAGAGAGCGATGCCATTGTCGAGGCTCCCAAGTTTAGCAAATTCCTTACAGGAGCATCTTTGCACAATGTGACCAAAGTTGCAACATTGCCGTGGTGGTCAGAAGACGCACTTTTTGCACCCTTATTCAAGGATCGAAGTGGGGTTCCCAGAAAGAGTTATAGACCCAAAACCCGCGATTACTATGTTGACACTAGCGGTTCCTTTCGAATCACTGATGATCTATCCTCGAGCAATTCGTTTGCCGAAGATGACGATTTGTCTCTACTCGAAGGAGGGGAATATCCCATCGAAAGGAAACTGAACGACGTAATCGGGAACTCAGATACAACCGGTGACATGTTGAATTTTTCATCACGCACAGGCTTGTCGGGAATCAGAAGTGGCATCAGATCTCGCGCGAGTTCCATGTTTTCGAAAATGAGAAAGTCTACCAATACGGCACCAAGATCCCCAGCCCGGGTGGAGCCAAAGTCATTTTTTGCCAATGAGCGGACATTCATACAATGGATCACGGTGGGCAGTTTGTTCATGTTCGTTGCTGGAATTATATATTCGGCAGCACTAATGGCTGGGCCGCACCAGGGAGAGCCTTTGATGCTGTTTGGAAATGGTTTGATTGGATGTGCATTGTTCGTCGTGGTATACGGAAGCTTCGTTTATTACCGCCGTTTGTACCTCATGATCAGTAAGTTGTGGATTTGTTCCCAAACAAATGCTGAAAACTTTGAATGCTCAATTATAACATTTTCTTCTTCATACTTCAGATGCAAAACCCTATGGTTACTCGGATGCGTTTGGACCTGCTGTATTGGCACTCTTCATGACCGCGTTGTTGTAAGTATTTCATGAATTCGTAATTGCGAAATTCTAATGTCACGCATCGAATCCAAACCTCTCACTCTTTTTCGAATCAATATAAATTCTGTAATAGAGGAACATTTGGTAAGTTACGGTTAGAGAAGAAACTTTCGAAGAGTTTGCATTTCGTTCCACAAAAATACGTTTCTTACTTACTCCTCTCTCTCGAATTTTCAGTATATGTCTATTATCTGGAATTTCCATACCCAAACCATCAACTCGTGACCTCTCCCGGATCTTGTATGGAGCGTAACCTCGATCTAGGTCCCCAGCGGAATTTCTGTTCTCCAGTTCGAACCAAGTGCTGTCCTTATCGACGAGGAACGAGATCTAATGATCATAGGCTCTCTGGATGAGATCATTGCCATTCCTGCACTTCCAAAGAAGGAAGCTTCGATGAATGCACCTCTACAAATCTTACATCAATTTCCGGTGGGAAGCGAGGACCTCGAGGCCCTCGAAATGATCAATGGCACGCTGTATGCCGTCTCCGAGAACAAAGAGAGTCCCAAGGGCAACGATCAATCTGATATCATTGCTCTCGATTGGACAAGTGATGGTCTCCTGAACGAGACGAACCGATGGCGGCTCAAAGCTCCCAACGCGGAAGGAATGGCGTACACAAAAGATCCAAACTGGTTCCCAGGCCCACATCTCCTAGTGGCTGCGGACTTGCGAACTCTCGAAACAGAGCTTCGTTTGGAGCTCACCAGCCTTCAAATGCCACTTCCTGACGTGGAAAAGCTGACCGAGAGCCGCCTGAACAACAAGTTCTTCATCCAAAACCTGAGAGACACCAAGGTTTCCGCTATGCAATTCTTTGGAGGTCTGTTGTATGCACTCTACAACAACGAAATGATCATTCGAGCTTATGATTCTGCCGGAAATCTTGTCAACCAATGGGATCTTCCCGTCGCTGTGAAATTTTATGTGAGTTTTCCTCAGCTTTGAGAGTCTTTTGAAAAGAACAATACGTCCAATTCAAAATATTTCTGACTCCATTGTCTTTCTCTGTTTCGAATTTAGGATGAATATTGGGAGGGAATGCGATTGCAACAAGACGGAGACGATATGTATCTCCATCTCGCCCTCGACAGCCCACCCAAGATTTGGACGATCAAACTCGAAGGGGAGACATCCGCCGATAGTCCAAGCGGTCAATGGAAGCTCCCCAACTGCGCCGGAGGTTAATTGGAATTCGGTGATCCTTCTCACATTTTTATCATCTGATTATAAAGAATGAGGAACAGAAAAGTGACTTGGCGATGTTTTTGTCATCCATCGCTCATGGTGATTATGAAAGATCTCCAGTGACAATTATTTTTTTTCTTCTCATTTGAGATCAAAGTCGACGATCAACGAGAATCGTAACAAAACTATGCATACTCAATACGTTCATACATTCAATAATTATTTTTCAAATTTTGTAACAAAATATTTTTGGGTCAAATTTTTGCCTTCTAGCTTAATGGCAAAGTTACTTGGGATGAAAGCAAAGCACGACATCGCCATATACAAGTAAAAAGATCGTTTTTAAATTGGTTTATCGTTAATTCTTACAAAAGTGTGTTACGTAATGCAATATTGTGTGTATATGAGTATGAAGATTCTAAGTGGTTCTTGTGTGATTTGCGATGACAGCATCATCCAATTCCCCCCTCATTCGGTTTGTTCCAATGACCACGACACATTGGCGGCAACGAATGCAGGAGCTTGTGTTGTATTTGGTGATTCACGTTATTCGTAGCAGAATACACCTCAAGTGTTCTATTGCTTGTTTACAGCAGCATAAAAGTAGCACTCAGGAGACCCACCAAGAGTGCCATTGCGGAGCTCGTCGAAACACCGGCAGAAACCGTTGTTGTATCGCTTCCGCACGTTGTCGAACCCATAAACTTGGCACCTCGGCACGTTTCGCAAGGAACGTCCTCGGAAGTCTGGCGACCGAGTGAGTTCCAGGTTCCGACAGGACACAAGATTCCGTCACAACCAAAGGATCGGACGCCAAAGTCATTCCATCCCTGGTTCAAACACAGGCGCTGGTCGATTTCGGTAATCTTGTTGCCCTGAATCTGGAGCGAGAGGCTTTGCATCCACGCCAGTGTGCCGGGAATGACTCCGCCAATCTGGTTGTACGAGACATTGACTACAATCTTTCGTAGAGGCCTCGATCCCGAGAAAAGAGTTGGCGGAAGATCTCCTCCGAACTTGTTGTAGGACAAATCCAAATAGGACATCTCGTACATGGTAGCAAAGTCGGGCATTTGTCCCTCAAAAGCATTGTGGGAGGCAGAAAAGCTGGTAAGGACAACGAAATTCTTGAGCCACGATGGCAATTCACCAGTGAACTTGTTGTGCGAAACGTCGAGGTACTCGAGATTGACCAGCCTTGAGAGCTCTTCTGGAAGAGCTCCGGCAAGGTTGTTGTAGGCAACGTTGAGTGTGGTGAGGGAACGAGCCTTGGCAATGCCATCAAGGTTGTCGAGACCTGTATCATCGAGGCCAAGAGTCTTGAGGTTTCGGGCAGCTTCAACGCCTTCGAAATCAATCTTGAGCTGGTTTCCGTAAATCTTGAGGTGGGTAAGGTTGGGGAGCGACCAGATCGAAGTAGGAAGATCTCCCTTCATTCCGTTCGATCCGAGCTGGATCGAGATGACGGAATCGTTTTCGTCGCAATCGATACCGTACCAGCTGCAGAAATCCTCATTCTCGCTCCAGCCATCGCTGGCCTTCCACTTGCCCAAAGCTCCACCGGTAGCCTCGAAGAGTTCCTTGAGGACTGCCCGTTCATTCGCTTGGGCAACTGCAGGAGTAGCAACAACACCAGCTTCGATTTCCTCGGGAGTCAGGGGAATAATGCCTTGAGAATCGTCGGCTTCGCATCTGCTCTGGCCAAGGTAAGTTTCAATGCCCAAAAGGTCGTTTTGGTTTTTCTTGGAAAACTTGCAAGGAACGCACTCATCATCGGTGTACTTGCGTCGACCTCCGTGGTTGTACGTTCCGGGAGGACACAAAATGGCATCGCAACCGTAAGCACTAACAGCTCCCGCCATCCAGTTGGTATTGGGGAGGTTGCACAGACGCTCATCAATTTCCGAGATGAGATTGCCCTCAAGGTACAAATCGAGGTTTTGGAATCGCTCGAAACTAAAGTGGATGGCTCCGGTAATCTTGTTGTTTGTCAAATCAACGTGGAACAAGGTGTTGAGGTCCTCGTCTCTGGCATAGCCCTCAGCGGCAGCGAGGAGGTTCTTTGGAAGATCTCCCTCGAGCTTGTTGTCCGAAAGGAACAAATGCGTGAGACTCTGCGACTTGTGGAAGGCAGGGACAGTGCCCGACAGACCGCCACCCTTGGAAACCTGATCTTTGAGGGAAAGTGCCTTCAACTTGGGAGAGAATCCAAAAGATTCGGGGATGGCACCACGCAACATGTTCTTCGCAAGCGAAACGGATTGGAGGTCAACGAGGGAACCCCATCTGTCGGGAATAGGTCCCTGGAAGTTGTTATCGGTCAAATACAATTCCTGGAGAGTGGACATGGCAAAGAGTTCGTGGGGTATTTCTCCGTTCATTTCGCACTCCTGAAGACTCAAAACTTCGAGGCTGTGGATGCGGGGAATTTCCGAAGGAAGAGTTCCGGCAATGGGAGTGTTGTCAGCGTAGAGACGCTTGAAAAAGTCGGTAGCGTGTTGAATTCCATCGTAATCCTTGGTGGCAGTTCCTCCAACGTTAACGCTGTAGACGTGTTCGGACATGCCAATGTGGCGGAAGCTCACAGTCAAACTAGGATTGTTGGAAACATCCAAGGTAGTCATGTGCTCAATGCTAAAGATGTTTTCGGGCATGGTTCCGACCAAATTGTTGTTTCCTAGCTTGAGCTTTCGGAGACGGTAGTCCTTGGCGTCACCAATCTGCCAGCACTCAACTCCATACCAGTCACAGTAGTCCATCCATTCACCGGTGTAGTCATCATCGGCAACAAAGCGAGGAGCATCTTTCCACCCGTCGTTGTGAATCCAGTTTTCTCCACCAAGCTTTTGGTACAAATCCATAAGAACGGCTCGATCGTCCTGGTCAAAGCATTCAAAGGTTCCAAAGTATTCGGAAGTCAAGCAGGGCTCGCAAGGATCCTCGGCGGTGTAGTATCCTTCCGCCGAGTACCAGTTGGGTGGGCAGATCAATCCCTGGCATCCGAATTGCGCGATCGAACCCTCGTTCCAGTTGATGTTGTCACAGAGCTCGGGGGCAACACTCGTCCAAGCGTTTCCTCCAAAGCGCCAGGTGATGGGAAGGGTTTCCAAACGATCCAAACTGGCGGGGAGTCCTCCTTCAAACTCGTTCTTGCCAAGGTTGATCTGAATCTGGATTTCCGGTGGTACCAGAGCCCTCAGGTCCGGTAATAGCGGCTTCCAAAAAGGTATCGGGAATAGTTCCGGTGAATTCGTTTCCATTCAGGTAAAGTTGCTCAATGGAAGGCTGGTTCTCAAAGGCAGGAATTTCTCCGGTAAGATCATTCATGTTGACCCAGAACTTTTCGAGCATGACGAGTTCGTCGTTGACGAACGAAGGAATCTTGCCATGGAACTGGTTCTTTGACAGAATCAGATCGCGAAGATGAACAAGAGACGAAAGTCCCTCTGGAATGGTTCCGGTAAGGTCATTTCCGTAAACGTCAAAGATTCGGAGCTGGTTGAGCTGAGAGATTCCGCCTTCTTCTCCGTCGGGAATGCTTCCGCGAAGGGAGCAGCCACTGACGGCGAGGGTTTGAAGCTTTCTTAATTCAAGGAGATCGGGAGGAAACTGCGACTCGAACTTACAGTCACTGAGAATCAATCTCTCAATGGTTTCGGAAAGAGCCGATACTCCCTTAGCGCTAGTGGTTGCCGTCTGGCGAGCGTTGATGATTTCCAGAGGAGGAGCATTATCCTTCTCGAGACTTCCAAAGTCCACATCGCAGGAAGGATTGTAACTAAGGTCGAGTGTTCTCAAGTTGGGAAGCTTCCACAAGCTAGGGGGAGTTCTTCCGCTCAAAAAGTTGTCTCCCAAATACAATCCAATAACAGTGTTTTCTTTGTCGCCATCTGCCATTTCGGCCTCGGAATAGAGACATTCAACTCCTGCCCATCCACACATATCGGGAAGATCGTTGTCCCAGCCGGTGTTGACATTCCAGCCGTGTCCATTGGTAGCGTCGAAGAATTCACGGAGAATCGAGCGCTCGAGCTCGAGTCCAGTCTTTTTGGCGGTAACCGGAGATTGTTGGAGGAGGGCTGCTACCACCAACGGGAACAAAACGGATGATATCCTTGCCACCATTTTGTTTGTTTTATTCAGAAGCAACGCTTATTCTAATTCGTGTTTAGCTTCCGCTTCTTAGATTGCTTCTTGGATTGCGAGTGCTTTGAAAAATGCTTCTCGAATCCTTTTTTGCTACTGACGCTGTGTGTATTGTTTGTCCAGAGCAACAAATGATATAGATACGAGGCCTATAGCGTTTGTTGTTGCTTTTGGGATTAACGGTTGTGTTGGCAAAGCTATCGAACCAATGGAGTGTCACGGGCAAAAGAGAGGTGAATTGCTTCTTTTTAAAATTGTCGAGGGGTAACGTTGCACGCAATAGTGTTGATAATAATTGACCGAAAAGCGTCCAAAAAGTCGACACATCACTCGTGTCGCAAGACTCCTCCCGCCAAGGCCCTCTCCGTTTATCGTGCGTCTCAAATTAGGCACGTTCTAGTACAGTTCTACACAATATTCCCCTAGCCACGACGAGAAACCAATCGTGCGTTAAAAATTCGAGACGCCAATGCTCGGATATTAGAGCGTGACAAAGCCCGCATCCTCGACAATTTCGCGTCTTCGTACGATTGATTCGTCAAAAAAATAGGAATTTCGCTCCCCCGGCTCGCAGAAATCCGGCAAAATCCGCGAGCCAAAGCGGTGCGCCAAGAAATAGAAAAAATAGAGTCGGTAATTTTGGTGAGGACCGTTACGAATATACGTTCGTACCTTTCATATTAAAATGATCAATATTGAATAGGATCATAGGTTCTCATGACACAAGATCCCATTTTTTTATGTCTTCTCCAAATCCGATTCGAACATTCCCATTCGAGCGAATGTTAAAATGAGTGCCAATCATCGTTGATGCTTTTCTTCTGCCGATTCGGCTTCTCCTCAGACAATGGTACAGTACAGCCCTGTCATTGCGCAATGGCCCAGCAACAACAACACTCTAAACAGCTCACATCACAAATTGCCGACAATGAACTCCAGAAACCTTCCAACATATTCAACGTTACCTCCCCATCTGTGGTCGAGAATTCTTTCTCGTCTTTCCCCCGACGATCTGTCCAAGGCATCCGAGGCATTATTGCCAAAAGACGAAATTTTCGATGTCGCAGAAGACGCCTCTCGTATTGCGGTGCAATCCATGATTCGGATAGCGGCAAAGTACTTTCGAGAAACCCCACCCGAAGAAGAAGACGGAGACGGAGACATTTTCCGACAGAAACTTCATCCAGGCCTCGAACTCGAGCGATTTGTAGAATCCAGCGACTGCACAAAAAAAGCAACAATTCGCTGAAACGAGGGAGGCCTTTTGTAGCTACAAGGACCAGAATTGGCAGGGAATCTACAAGGACATGTACATGGTGATCGACTATTTGTCCTTTTCGGGGTTTTCGAAAGATCAACCCAAGATGATTGCGATTGCGGTACATTCGATATATCTCCTGACCGAGGACACAGAATATTGTCGGAATGAACGCGAAAAAGATAATAACTCTAGAAGTTTTCAATAATGAGATTGATTTGTTTACCGGCTACTATGCTATGAATCACAATTGTCTTTAAGAAAACCAACAACTGTAGTTGTGTCATTTGAACAGGAAGGATATCAGATGTGAGATGTTCCGAATTCTTTTGATACCTTTTGCGATTCAAGCACGGACGGTTTTCCTCGTGTCAAAATGATTCACGTGAAAAAGCACGACTGAAAACAAAACTGCTACATAATATTATGTTACGAGAAAAAGATTCTCTCCAACTTCACGCATGACGAAGATTGTCAATTATTTCAATTCGTGCCTTCTGCTCTTTGTTCCATTGTCAATTGTAATCGTGAACACCAACACAAACATTCAAACACACACCCGTTTGAACTACACTACTCTACTGTTAACAATCTAATTACATCCCAAACAAACAACATCGAATTCTACTACGTTCATTATAATGAGATCTCTTCTGTGGACAACCGTCTTTGTCGTTCTGGTGGTCGAATTGTGTCTGACCCTGATTCTAGTGATTCCCGTCCCGCGAAAGATCCGCAGCAAGATTGCGCTGAGCGTCTCCAAGCTCGAATTGAAGAAACGCCTCCAGACGCCATTGACGGTGCTCTTTGTTGTACTGGTGTTGGCTCTGATGGACACTGCAAATTTCTTGGCGGGCATTCATACCAAAAAGCAAGAGGAGCGACAACTGCACATGGAACAACACGTCGAAATAAATCCCATTGACAAGCACATTCTCAAGGAAAAGGAATACAAGGCCGAACGGAATCTTTATTTGACCGCATTTGCGTTGACACTCCTCTTTGTCATTGGGAGAATCACAGAGCTCACGCAGGAACATGCCGAGCTGGAAGGGAAAATCGAAAACCTTAAACTGGCAGTTTCCATGTCGTCAGGGACTCCCGGAGACAATGACTCTTCTGTCGAAGGCATTGAAATGAAATCGATGGATCAGAAAAAGAAGGAATAATTTTGATTATGGAGTAGGCGATTCGCGTGGTCATGGATAACGAAAGAATCTATTCGAATTCGTGTTGAATGGGAGAAATTATTTTTGTGTTCATCGATACCGACAAGATTCATTGCAATGTGTTTTCAATGGAAGGAATGGAAAATTACACTCAGCAGAATGAATCATAGATGTTTAATATTGTGTTTACGTTAGCGCTATTTTATGAAGTAGATTTTGTTCCATGATCGAACAACTGCGAAAGTTATTTCTTGCAAAAAATGCGGAATTTGTTGTTGTTGTTGTTGTTGTTTTCCAACTCCAGTTAATACTGTGCCCGTCAGCACTATAGTGGAACCTTGCTGGTAGCAACGGAATAGACAGGATCGTTGCCGGGATCAGATTCGAGAATGAGCTCGTACATGTTGTTTTGTTTCCCATGCAAAGTTTCCAGGAGACCCCGGCAGTTTTCGCTGAGATGGCGCAAATGAACCTTCTTGCCGGCTTCGTTGAATCGATCGGCAACCCCCTGGAATGGCCTCCAGCGCCGAGTGGTCGCACACACGGGATTCGGTAAAATCGAGAACAACTTCGTCCGTATCGTCCTCGATTTTCTGAAAGAGGCCGGCAAACGATGTCGTCGAGCCAAAAAAGAGTGGCCCGTTGATGCGGTAGGACTTCCATTGTTTTGCCTTTTTCGGATTTTTCGAGGTTGGGTCAGGCACGGTGCTGGTAGTGGCTGTAATGGAGGTAGATTGCTTCCATGCAAATCCAAGAGCCGAAGCGATAACTCCCACCAAAACAGCCTTTGCCAGATCATCCTTCACAGTGACAAAGCTCACCAAAAAGATGACAGCCGCATCCAACCTTGGAATTCTGTGCAAGATTCGCAGCGAACTCCAGGAAAAGGTCGATTGGCAAACCGTCAACATGACTCCAACCAGTGCCGCGACGGGAATATTTGCCAAGAGGGGAGCTCCCACTAGAATTCCCAAAGCCAAAAAGGCTGCCATGGACATGCCCGAAAGACGGCTGATTCCCCCACCCGATTCGACATTGATGATACTTTGTCCCAGCAGCGCACAACCTCCGATTCCACCGGTTAGGCCACTGGCAAGATTTCCGAGTCCCTGCCCAAGACACTCCTTCTTCGTGGACGAGGGTTTGCCGTCTTTGTTTTCGACGAGATTGTCCAGGAGCTGCATCGTCAACAGAGATTCGATTGCCCCGACGGAAGCCATTGTGATCGCGTAAGGAGCAACGACACTGAGAGTTTCTAGCGAAAATGGTACTGCCGATGGCCACAAAGAGAATGATGGAAGGACGGACAATCCACCCGCAAAGGTTTCGGCACCAGAAACATCCGCAAGGGTCTTGACACCCGGAAGCTGCAAGAGTTTTTGCAACACCGAAATAAAGGTGACGGCACCAAGTGTGGGTGGAATCGCTTGAAGTGCTTTAATCCTGGGAATCACTCGCACCAAAATTGCTGTCAGGGCAGTCAAGCCATACATGGAACGACCGGCATCAGAGGCCAGAGAAAGGAATGCTCCGGTTCCCGCGTCGCGAAAGTGTCGAAACTGGGCACGTGCCATGACGACGGTCAACCCATTCACAAAACCAAGCATGACGGGATGCGGAACCAACCGAATGAATCTACCCGCCTTTCGAAAGACAATTTGCAGAACTCCCGCCATCATGGCACACACCGACAGATAGGATGGTCCCTTTTGGGCACAGAGGGCAGCAACCACAACGGAGCAAGCACCGCTGGCAGAACTGCAGATTCCGGGCTTGCCACCAAAGGCTGCCGCGATAAAACCCAAAACGACCGTCGTCCACAGGCCCACCAAGGGGGAGACACCCGCAACATAGGCAAAAGAAATTGCTTCTGGTACCATTGCCAGAGAGACGGCTAGCCCAGCCGCAAGACTCTTGGCATAGACTTGTTGTGTGGTAACAGCGCTTGTCTCTTCCGAAGCCCCGGAATCGACGCTACTGGATTCCGTGCTGGAGCGTTTTCCAAAGAAATTGAGAGATTTGGCGAGGTTTCGGAGGGATTCAACTTGCGAAGGCGGTGGAGATGGCGATGAATCATTGTTGGGATGGTGTTTCGCCTCCAGAGACGAACAATGGATTTTGTCGTCCGTAATAATTGCCCTGCCGGGGTTTGCCATGGAGAAGCAGAGACGAAGAAGGTCTCTTTTGGGCAAGGGTTAGGGTGTTTTTATTGAAGGCATCGACAGAGACATGGGAATGCTGGGTTGCCACGGAAAGAATAGCCACCAGAAGAAGGCTACTTCCGGTAGTGAACTTCATCATGATCGATCAAAGATTTACGTTTCCGACAATCGTCTGCAACAGTGTTTACTGATGATTCGACTGGGTTTCCAGTTTGGAGTTGTTTACCTTTCGGTGGACGTTGATTGTAAAACGAAGCCTATCAAAGATTTACCTACTTTGATGATTGGGTGTCACTTGATTGATTTGGGCTCAATACCATGATCGCAGAACTGTTACAAGTCGAATCTTAACATCACGTAATGTCGTGACGAAAAATGTTGTCATCAAGAATCATCGTCCAATGATGTGTGCTTTGAAATGCGAATGACGCACATCCATTTTGTTGATAACTCGTCCCCTAATGAAAATCGGTACGTCTGTCCATCGAACGAGATGATGCGTTTTCCAAACCCGATCGACGTCACAACGAAATTAACGCAAAAAATAGTGAGAAAAGCGACTGACGACACGAGAGGAAATCTTGCAAACTTACAAGTTTTGCTGTCTTGTTGTGTTTCCGACAGATTGCAGCATTGAATCTGGTTTCGTCGTCAACGTCGTCGCCATAACATAATAACGAAGTAAATACAGCCCTTGTTCTAAACAACAACTTGCAATAATGGCGAAAAAGGAGATTTATCATCGTGAGTTTTGATGCTCTGTCGGGTTCACGACAATGGAGGAACTTTGGTTTCCATGGATGCGGGGTCTATCAGTTTAGTGGCAAGCGGCCATGGAAGCAGCCGATAGTGGCGTTTTGAATTATACAAGAGCGACAATGAATCTCTGACCAAAATATTTTTCTTCCTTTGTTCTATTGAATCCCGATGAACAGATGGGCACGACATCAAGTCGCTGCTGATTAATTTGGCGACAGTTTTGCTATTTTTCCTGCCCATTGGATTATATGTATACCCGGAATTCAAAAACGAACAAATGATCGCCGTTGGTGTCAGTTTTGTATTGGCGTTTTTCGCACCACCCATTGGAGTTCTCCGGCCCCACCCATATTCGGACTTTCCTTACAATAAACCCTATGCGCCTCGGATGAAGTTCTCGGAAACCGCCATCAAACAAGATTAATTTCGTTTTGTCGGACGTTGCAGCGACAATTGATACCAGCTGCATTGAAATGATCATCGCGAATAAATAGAATTGCCAAATCCCATGTGATCGGAAAAGGGGGGAAATGATCCAAAGCCTCTTTATGTGGAAGCCTTGGGGACATTAGGTTTGCGAGCGAGAATTCGATGGGACAAATTAATTCGACAAAATTGAGAGCAAAACAGTAATTGACCGGCTCAATTATTGGCTCATGCACATCATTTGCTCTCGATTAGCCCTTCACAGAGAGAAGCATTGTGGAAGATACTGAACAGAAACTACTAGTATTAAGACTATATCATAAAGTTCATACTTCCAAAGAGAAATCATACGACCGCATCACTCTTGTACTTTTTCGCGCTGGGCGATTATCGATCATGAATTCGATGAGAAATGCAACGTATCTGTGACGATTCTATACACGATCACGTGCAAAACAAGTTGGCAATCGCAAATCGTTATTTTTCAGTATTCCGATGTTCCATCATTGTCTTCGTCCTTGGTATAATACGTGGTCGGGCCGTTTTCTTTACTGTTTCCCCGCTACACTGTACCAATTTTGGGAGTTCTACAACAGCACATCCACTTTGTTGTTTCTCACTGCTGGACTCGGACACTAGTTCAATACCATACGATTCGAGAGAAAAAGTGTCATCAGACGACGAATTAGCGTCTACTTTGGTCCTCTTCGTCTTCTTTGTCGGCTTCGTCATCCTCTTTCTTCTCTCGGTTCTAAACGTAAAGGCAACCTTCTTGCGCGCTTCGTCATCATCGATCTCTATCCAATCTTTCCATAACCCTGCACCGTCTTGACTATCCTTCGTCTCTATTGAGCTGCTCTGCTTTTGTCTCCAGAACTTTCGACCGTCGTTTCGAATCCTTGTAACGATTTCTCTCGTCAACCTTGTTTTGGCATTCCTGGTCGAAGATTGGTACTTGTCATATTCCTGGGATATAAGATTCCGGAACCATATATTCCCATGTAGTTTTTGAAGTGGTTTACCCCGTCCAAGCATGATATCGTCTATTTTATAGAAATCGTTCATAATAGCGGTAGTATTGCTGGTAGCGCTCCCCACACTCGTCATGTCGTCGGTTGCAGAGGCAATTCCAATTTTATGTGTCACCCAGCCTCATCGAGAAGTTGATGAACTTGTCCATAGTCGACTCGTCGATTACAGTGGTTGAGGTCTAACGGTTTTGGCAAACGAGATTATGAAAACTTGTCTCGCATGTTGTAATCTCGCATCTCGGTAGTATAGTACTATCGCTTTTTTGTGGTAAACTCGCATCATTTTTTCGAATAGCTTAAGTTTCGCGTTTCACGCTAACACGATGCACGACTGAAAGAATAAATTCGATATGATATCACATCGGCCTCAAAGACAACAACAGCGCAAAAAGTATCTCTATCAACTTGCCATAAGATTGGCTATTCTAATTGTCAATGCACAAAAGGTCTCAACTACTACAATGCGATGGATTACAACGTCGCATCTACGGATCAGTTGCACTACACGCCGACTACCGGGGACATCATTCTATGTTTCTGCATCGGTTTTTCCTTCTTGGTGGTGCTCGTGGTTTATATTGCTCTGGAAATTTGTTCGCGCTATCCACCTGACAATCAGGAGAGGGATATTACTGATTTTATAGACACCGAGGCTGCTACAGTCCGTGAGTACCGATCCAGGGAACAGAGAGGAGCTCGGCATCGAATTGGCAGTATCGCCGGGGCAGTGATTTGTTCAATAATAGGTACAATCGCACTGGAATTCTTCTATCTTTCTCTCGGGGGCACGACAACGTAGTTACGTAGTTGATAATGAAAGATACACCGTACGCAGCTGTTCAAATTATCTAGTAGTTCCAATTAAAGATGTTCCTGTAAAGTAGAACAATAACGTACGCAATTTTTCAAATTAACTTCTTGCTCATAAAACCACAAACCAAAATCGATGAAACTTTTGAGTGCTAGTATTTCTATTATTGCTATTATGATTCAGTATTATTATTGCTGTTTGTTCTGTTTTGCTTTTGCTATAAAATCCTGCTCTCATCATATCACAGCCCGCTTCCGCAAAGTTGCAAGAGCGAAAAGACCTGCGGGTAGGTTTCGGACGCCTCCTTGGACAATGGGGCATTTCCCGGTCGTACCGTCATGATGCACTTGCCAATTCCGGCAGCCGTGGCCGCCTCCAGCTCGGCGACAGCATCCGAACAAAAGACAATTTCGCTGGGATCCACTCCCAAATCCTTGCTGATGTTGGTGTAGCTCGTGGATTGTTTCTTGTTTCCACTCGTGGTAATGTCAAAGTGTCCGGCAAAGTACGAAGTCAAATCGCCGACGGTAGACTTTCCAAACAAGAGCTTTTGCGCCTGGACGCTTCCCGAGGAGTAAATGTAAATCTTGACACCGTGGGATTTCATCCATTCCAGCATGGGAACAAAATCCTCATAGACGTGTCCCTTGAGTGTTCCATTGTTGTATCCGTCCTTCCACATTTTGCCCTGAAAAGATTTCAACGAGGCAACTTTCAGATCGTTCTGGACCATGTATCGAATCATTTCCGCGGGGCTTGCGCTGTCTCCGACGGCCTGGATCTGTTCAGCTGTCAAATCCGCCTTTAATGCCTTGGAAAGAGTTTCGGTTTCTTCGGCATTCAAATTCTTGGCAACATAATCCTCCGCGTGTTCCACAATGTAGGGAAAGAGAACATCCTTGACAAATGAAATCGCCGTTGTGCATCCCTCAATGTCCAGCAACAGATATTTGTAGTCTCTTGGCAAGAGTGGTATCTTATTCGCCAATAGATCCGCTTTGTTATCGGCATCACTCGCGGCATTCCATCCCGTAGAAGTCTTTGCCTTTTTGGCAGGAGGCTCTGCTGCTGTTTCGGGTGCCTCGCGCTTGTTATTGTTACTGGTGGTTGTATCCATTCCTTCGTTCTCAACACGATACGTCCCCGTTGCTGGAGCTGCGGAAAAGTCAACTCCAATCTTTCTCATTCCAATCGCTGTTTCAAAGAGATAATCGTAGGATTCCGCCTGTGTCTTTGCCTGTTCCCAAGAATCTCCCCACACAAACAGTCCGTGTCTGCGTACCAAAACCGCCGTGCATTTTGGATAATTGAGGAGGGCCTCCTCCATTTGTGGCGCGAGCATGTCCTCCGAGGGCCGATTGTCCAAAATGGGAATTTCCAGCATATCGTCGTACGCGTGTCCGCCGACTCCCTTGACCATTTCAAGATGAGTTAGGGTTAGGGTTTTAGATTTCTCGGTGGGGTCCAAAAGTGTCGCCAATTGGGAATTCATGCTGTGTGTGTGAACAATGGACATGGCCGATGGTCTGTGTTTGTAAATGAGGAACCAAATGGGTGTGCAGGCCGAGAGCTTGAGTCCATCGGTTTTGGGTCCATTGACAACAGTCTCTTCCATGTCGAGTTCAAAGACGTCGTCTCCAATCATGTCCTCTGTGTTTCAATTTTTTTGGGTTTTCGGCATACAGAATTGTTTTTGGTCGCGATTTTGTGAAAGTGGGAAATTGAAAATTCCGGAATTAGTCAACATCACAAAAATGAATGGAACAAAAAATTGTTCTCTTTTTCATCCAACCGATCAACCAAGATGGGTTTTTTCGCCATTTCTTCGTTGGCACACTTACCTTTTTGGATTCCCGAGGGTGCCACAAAGACACGCCAAGGACGATTCTCGGAAGGTCCACCAACACGGATCGATACTCCACCCGCGGTACCAGTTGCCCATCCAAACTGATAATATTGTTCGCAGAGCTGGGCAATAAGAGAGCGGCACAAGAGTGCCTCTTCGTTCAGCTGCTTTTGTCGTTCTTCGTCGCTGACGTTTGTTCCGACGTTGATGAGGCTTGTCATCTGAGAGGATCGCCGGGTTCTGTGAGAAAACTGATCGGTTCCATCCGCTCCGACTCTTGACCAGCCCTTGTTGAGACCAATCCAGCGGCGGTTGGCAGAATAGAGCTGAAGCTTTCCGCTGCGCGTGAGAGGGAACATGGATGGATCCATCGATCCGCTCGACCATCCTCTTGTGGGGGAGTTTTTGACGGCTTGTTGTGCTTCGAGTCTCTTGATAAAGGCGTTGGCATCCTCTTCGTCCGAGTCGAAACTTCCTGTGTCGGAGACTTTCTTTTCGTCTATAATGGATGTCATGTTTGGGTTAGGAGCCATGGTGTTCTGAAATTTGTGAGTTTTTGGAACGAACCTATCGTCACCAAAAAAGCTGAGATTGGAGATTGTCTTTCGCGCTGCTCGTGTTCGAGTAACTGTGGCCGGTTTTCTTGCGAATAAAAAGCAAAACTGTGACGAGGATCCTGTGAAAGCCGTTATTGTTAGAACAGTGAGACGGAGAAGCTTGGGGTTCTTGAAATAACACGGTTTCATTGATGGATTGTGAATCTCGTTCGACTCCTCGCCAAGAAAGAAGATTCATGATACTGATTTCATGCAGTTTCACTCGGTGTCAAGCGTTGAGAGAAAAAATGGTTCGCGGTTGTCATACTTGATCACGTGCCCCTGTCACGTGCTCTTTATGAGTCAAAAAACAAACGCACTCTGTACTATTGGTTCTACACGGCTCAAATTATTGCGCGTAGGAAGAATAATGAAGAATCTCACGACTCCAACACTGGTCGCGTGCCAATTTATGAATCTACAAGAATCAGAAGCGTGCATTCTTCATGAATTCCAATTTTTCGTGACGCACTGGGTGGTCGTGGTTTGATTGTCAATTTATTCCTCACTCCACAATTCATTCCTCAATTCATTCCTCATTCCTAAAATGATTCCTCATTCCTCAAGTTTTAGCGCGAACTATAACCCAACCCTTAATACTAAAAATACAATTCTGGATTACCCATATTCCATTTCGACTGGAAAATTATAAAATAATTTACCATATGAAGCAAATGAATCCGAGTCTATTCGAATTATTTTACCATTAGCCAATGCGACTGCAATCTAATGATTTTCAGCTGCTTTCCGGTGGTCCGTAGGCTCCCATTGTATGACGGCTGCAACCACAGTGGGAGAACCAGTTGTGACGACGAGGATGTTTCCACCAACGCCGACGAAGCGCGTGATGATTGCATGAGAGTTGCTACCCAGTGTTCGATGAAAAAATCATGAGTCGGTTGGCTTTCAATTGCTTCGTCGACAGAAGGATGTCCCTCTGAAAGGTGCATCAGCTCGTTGGTGCGTCTGCATGGCGATGTTTCGGAAAATTCGGCATTTGGATACGCCTCGACACAACTCATTCGGAATCCTTTCTCGAATACCAACATCACGCTCCACCGTGCTGTTGACATACGATAATGGGTTCTGCCATGTACACCGAATCGAAATAACCTCCCTTGATCCAATCGCCCGTAAAGAGATGTGCCAGGGGCAGAGCACAGCATAACACCAACAACGTCGTTGCGATTGGTGGCAGGTTTCTCGACAGCCATTGGAATATTTCCCAGTGACCAATGGTATATTCCAAGAGAATGAGAATCCCGTTCCATCCGAAAAAGATCATTTGTTTCCACCGAAATTGGTAGCTTGTCAATGTCGTTTCCTCGTTGCCGTTGCCCCATTTTCCGTAGAACATAACGTAGTTGACGTACTCGTGAATGATCCCGGAAATGACAAAGGTTGCCAGTACCGCCCATATCTTCGAGGAAGTGTGTTTGCGAGTGGGTTTGTAGACACCATTCTTGAGGCCTTTATGAACCAACATGTTCCATCGGCGTCCCCAAAAGTCGGAAGGAGATTTCGATTTGAGCATTGGATTTAGAACAATCTCGTACGTCTGAACGCCGTAAAACAGGTTGTAAATCAAGCTGACACCCAGCGAGCTCTGTGATAGTGATGTACTGATCAAAGAGGCCACAAGCAAATTGTTGAGAAGGATGCTTTCCAGGAAAACATTTCGGACAAGCGTGTGGTCCATAGGAATCGACGTCGGTTTGGGTATCAAAGAATTCGTAATCGTATGCCGCAAGCACTGAAATCATCAGGGGGACAATCACAAAGTCTCGCCCCAGCGTTCGCAGACGCCGAAATAGAAACTTCTCGATTGATTTTCTTTGGTTCAGCCCATGGAGGAATCGAATTCCATCCCGAATAGGCAGGAGAAATAAAAGACGTAGTTCCGCACACTCGATCGGGAAATCCATTGGTGCAAATCCATATAAAGCTTCGGTGATGCGCAAAGAATTGACAATAGGGGTTGCCAGAAAGACCATGATTAACCCAGCGTTCTGGATTTCCAGTGTTTGTATCACGTACAAGTGGTTCCATGACCACGCACGGCATTGCAATCCCATACGCGAATAAGCTTCTCGTCACTGACAAACCATCATTGCTGTCTTGAGTCTTCTTCTCCTTGATGCTGGGATTCGACCAATATCTTGTACACAAAATATCCGAGAACCGCATTGAATAGGCTTTGAAACAACACAATCACCACAAGCTGGTAGTAGAAGCCAAAGTCGGGAGGAAGAAGAGCGCACGTAGTTGTCAGCGATGGTGTTGCATTGGTGTCGATTCCGCTTCCATTCCAGAGCACCGATGGCACCTCGAGCGAGAAGATTGAGTAATCTTCAATGTTCCGGACATCCTCGACTAGTTTTCTGGAAAAGATTGTTGCTTTGAGCCACTCGACGACGACCATCATCCTTCTGGATTTTTCTCAGACGTGCATGCAACCCGATGTGCGATGAAGAGCTGTTGAAGGTTTTTCCCTTTTATCGGATTCTCGATTGATTATTAACTCTATGGAATCAATCGAGTCGACTGTCGGCAACGCGCGAATTTGGCAGCCTTTTTCCACCAGTCCTACGAGTGAATTATTTACGAGTCGACTCACTCGATCGAATCTCCACTACTTTGACATTTTGATTTGGTGACGTTTCCGAGCCTGCCCATTGACGAAGGGCGCGAACCAAAATTCAAATTTGTGAACGGCTAAGAAATCATACCAAAACCCGCAAAAAAATTCGCAAGGGCGAACGCAATCAAACTTGGCGCTCTTTGTTTCTATTCCTTCCGTCCAAGACTATGATAAGTTGCACGCTTGAATTGATGAATCGCCATACCTTAATGAGGAGGTTGCAAGCACTTGAACAACTTTACTACGGCGATTATCATCCTTATTATGTTGGAGTATTTCCGTTGTAGTTCGCAATATTGAAAGGCACAGCAAAAGAATCCCAGCAGATTGCGGAAGACAACTCATTAATTCTGTCGAAGAGGCATCATCGATCGATATTCAAATCGAATTGAAATCGAATTGAAATCGAATTGAAATTCAATCGGCAGACTACAGCCAACATTGCATTTGAATAAGAAACAATAAACATAGAGACAATGTCGGAGGGAGAAGATCGTTTCGAAATCGACAGCTTCACGTCATCGACGTATTCCTCGCTGCAGAGAGAGCACCGAGATACTGTCGATATTGATGCAATCAATACCAGCGCAATCAACAACAGTGTTCTAAAAAATATTTCACTCAACAATAGTGCACTCAATACCAGCAGGCAGAGCACAACAGCAACCTCAACGAGGAGAAGTAGGACGAGTTCGAATAGATCGACCTCGAAAAGAACAACTTCGGTCAGGACAACTTCCAAGAGATCGAGCTCAAAGAGGAATCCCCATTATTCCGAACACAACAGAAGTGGATTCAGCAGTGAACTCAGCAGTACTCAGAGCAGCCGGCAAACGAACCAAAACCAAATCTATCAATTTGATGATATATCAAGCCTCCATTATGACGAATACGGTTACGATAAGAAGCCAAAGGACGGTGACAGCACCACTACCACCGATGACGACGACGATGATAGCATTAGCGAATTCTTCAAGGCTCCTACGAAGCAAGAACTCTCGAGCGAACTCTTTCAGCTCGTCGAACCGACTACCTCTGCTTCTGACGCCCTTCAGTGTCTCGGCAATTTACGGAAATGGGGAATCGTAGCCGATACCGATCCAACAACTATGAAACATTTAGGTGGAATTCCAGGCCGTTCCAACTCTCCTGTACTTTGTGCGGGGTGCCATCGCAAGACGAAAGGCTCTCAAACTTGAATTTGTCGAGAACATCAAGGCATCCAAGAATCGACACAACAATAACACCCATAGCACCGAAAAGGGCATCGAATTTCGCAACCATCGAGAAGTTTACTTGAAAAAGTCCAACATCAACGAATTGGGACTTCAACAAGCAATGCAAGTCGTCCATCACTATACATGCTTTAGTGATTCGGAAAGTGACAACAAAAAGAAATCTCTCAAATCACTAGTTCTGAAAAAGGCAATCCTTGCCCAGCTGGTGGAGATCGATGGCATCGATCTATTGGTAAATGTACTAGAGGAACAACTAGCGGATCTGATAAAAAGGAAAAACAAGGAAAACATTAGTGTCACGACAACGCCGACAGATCAACACGGGCACGCGATATCAAAGTCGATATGGTTGGTCTTGATGAACGTGGGTGCCTGTGATCACGCAGTACAGCTCCTAAAGGAACAAAGAAACCCGCCAAAAACCTCCAAGGCGGGACGTCTTGTTGCCGGCATTGTGATGGGGCTGAACTACCGCTTTCAGGTATCGGGATCGGAGGATCAAACCCTGCTCCACATCATGCCGCAATGGGCGCTGAGCAGCGGTCTAGACTGCTATAACCAAGCCAACGATTTGCTAGAATGCCAAGTCGACAACAACAATTCTTCCTCGTCATCGTGGATGGAAGATCTCTTTGTGGCCCTGTGTCGATTGGTCGGTTCCAAGGATGCGGAAGATCTCGATCGTTCTCCATCCCGCCATGCAACGATACAACCAAACGAACATGACGAAATTCGAATACTACTCGTCGATCTTTTCGTCGTCAAGAAATGTTTGCAGGCACTCATGGACGAACCAAATACTGTTCTCGGCCAAGATCCATTTGTGACCACGCTGGCCTTGTCCTTCTTCTACGCGTGCATTCGATTCAGTGACTATCGTTACAAAATTCTCAAAGAGAAAGAAGCGCAGAAACAACAAAGACTACAATGCCACAGAGGTGCGAAAGCCTTCAACCTGCAAGCGACCGAGGCCATGCTGGCGGTGTCCCTCGACTACGAGCGTCTCGCCCAATTCACCTTGCAGAGTATCAGGAGCTTTCCAACGCATCACCTCATTCAGGGCACCGGCTGTCTCCTCTTGGAAGCCATACCGAGATACGAACCCGGGTTTTCCGCAACCTTTGCATCCGATTGCATAGGTGTTGCTGCCAAGAACTGCACGGGAGATGGTTTCCATCCAGGACTCGCACAATCGCTAATGGCAACGACTTGCGGCAGCGAGATTGCCGACCCGTGTCGATGGTATTTTTCAGACGCATAACATTAGACTCGTGTCTCATTTCGGCATGATTAAGCGCTCATTCGGAACCATCAATACAAATCCCGTTTCTTTCGGGACTAATCGTCTCATTTCGGAAAGGTTAAGCACTCATTCGGGACGTTAATTGGTCTAAGTACGGAACGATCGAGAGCGCAAGTAAAATTAGACTCGTCTCATTTGGGGACGATTAAAAAATACAATAGAGCGGATTAACTTAAATGGTAGATAGTTGATCGTACTTTTTTCAATTTATCATTGGAAAGGCATGATACCTTAAATACGAAAACTTTTTTGTTAAGGTGACGAGAATACGAAAAATTTCTTGTTAAGGTGATCGAGAACTTAATCGTAATTGGATTACAAGTTGAACATGGACTGCTGTTCCGATAATGAATAGGATAAATCTTCATCGTGTCAAATGAAGAACACATTCTATTCTTGAGGTTGAAACTTTTTCTTTCGTCTTAATTAATGGTTCGAGAATTTTCAAATACCGCTAATTGCTGCATAAAGGAAGAATGCTGGAACATTCATTAGGAGAACGATCAGAATTGGGAGTTCTTGTTTTTTGTAGAAAATATCATGATGAAAAAGGTTCTTGCGAATTCATAAGAAAGGTGAAAGCAAAACACGAAGCCACCGAAATAGATAAGGATCTCGCTTTTATCATCGACTATCATCGACTATCATCGTTTATGGTACCGTTCTTCCTTCGGCAGCTCAAACGAGAAAAGAGAATTGTTGTTTACGAGCGGTCTCCTCAGAACCCGCGGTTACAACAGTCGAATCTGACGTATACGAGTAGCTTTGTCATAAACAGCACATGAGAGGGTTGGTACACGTATATGCCTGTTCATATCCTCCTTCCCCTTCTTATGTTTTCATAAAATGCGCGAGAGGCACATTGTAATAAAACTATGAGATTAATCCTGTTTATAGTGGCCTTGGCGGCCATCACGCCGCTTGTATCGGCGGATCTCATGTTGATATCCAACGAGACGTACTATGATGCTGCTGACCGGCAACATGAATACGACCCAACTCCTGATTGTCAACGTGAGAGAAGCGAAGAATCATGTGAAGCAATCGCTGGGTGCGATTGGGTGTTTGGTCAATGCTTTCACAAGGTCACTGAGGGGTGTGGCTTTGTCTACAATGATCCGGACGCTTGCACGGTCATGACGAACTGTGTCTGGATGGCGGATGTCCGCGATACTACCAAAGGGGTGTGCACGGACGCGAACCATATGGTATCAGAGGGGAAGTGTTCCGCTCCAGGGTTTTTGATCAACTCGAGATCCTCCTGCAATTTAATCAAGGGGTGCAGCTGGAAACAGGATGATGAGGAAGAACCTTTTTGTGGCGAGGCGCGCACACAGCTCGAGTGCGATAGCTTCGATAGTAGGGAAACGTGCCAACAAGCGGGATGCGTCTTTCGAATAAAGAACGGGAAAGAAATATGCACGGGCCGATGGGAATACGCGTTCCTCAAGTCCTTGAAGAAAATGGACGGGGACGAAGCGAAACAAGCCATCGAAGCAGAATACGGAACAGGCACCTATAACGTGGTTCTCGTGAAGCCAAACAAGAAGAAAGGGAGAAGGGAGCCGAGATTACGGAACCGAAGACGAATTCGATTATTTCTAAACAACAAGGGGAAGGTGCGAAAGACACCAAAGTTTGGGTGATTAGCTTTTTCTAATGCTATAAATTTTGATATTTTTGATAAAGTGCCATTGTCTATTGATAACGAATAGGTCTTCTACAAAAGCAGCAGAGCTTTTTCTTCTCGCTTGGGGATAGTTGTTCTAGAGGTCCAAAATTCCGCTTCGCATCGGTTGAGAAGAAAATGTCAATTTCAATAGTTCTACGAGGACACTTCGTATTGTTCACTACGGGTTCTCGGGAAATATTCGGGACCATGGAATAACACGAGAGTCTCCGATGGAAGCTTTGATGTGCAACAATGTGACATGATGTCACGACTTCCACTATGGTGGAAAGTGATTCATAACGCAGAGAACAGCCATCAGAAAATGTCAAATAGCGGGTTCAAAATGTTGGTACGGCCAGAACTTTCCAAAGAAGAACGTCGTGACATTTTGCGGCTGTGCTCAAGAAGTTTCCTATGCCTGATACAATTGTGTCTTGCTATTTGTGATTCTTGCTACGTACAAGACGTGGAGAATTCATGTTTCCTGCATTTCCCGCTCAAGCTGATCGTAGAAATACCTGACGTTGATGGACAGACCGATCTTGTTTTTCAAAACGAGCTAGTCGTGTCGATACCCACAAAAAACAAAAAATGATGGGCGGCGATTTATTTCAAACTTAGATTTTGAGAGGCATGTATCGGACTCGAATTTTGCCAAGCGGGAACGATGGTTTCGAATTTTGCAATCGTGAAAAAGACGAAAAAAGCCAATCGCTTCGTTTCGAAAGATGTGTCTAATGATGGAACTCCGATCAACAGCCCATACTAAGCCTATATTTCGCATTCCACGACGTCTGCATTCGAGACAGTTAAAAGGGACATGCAACAGAACCAAACATATTATACTACTTGACAGAATGTTTGTCTTTCGGAATGATGAGTCTATCGGCAAGGAGAATAGAGGCGTCCCTGCCAACAAATTCTATTCTGATTCTTTAGGGCAGACGAAGAAGCAAAAGAGGCGTGATACTTTCCAGTTTGAAAACGAGGGATATCGCGAGTCCGCCCTTGAGACAATATCCAACAAGTATGGAAGTTGTGGGCAAGAGAAAGAAGGAGGTTGTCTCCATGGTTCCTCTCCCCTCAACCTTTCCGCATCGACTTCGTATTCCACGGAACTATCGAGCTTTTCTCTCCACAGCGACGACAGCATGGATTCATCCGAGGACGATGAATCAGCACCAAACCATCTGACCCTATCGAATGTGTTGTACAAACCGACATTTGACTCACCAGTCGATAGGTTGATCAGAGCAACAAATCCTGCAACACCCAAACGTGCGGCAATGGATACCTTTCACAAACTACAAACTTGGGTCGCAATCGAAGCTAGCATTGATGAAATCAAAACATATTCCTGGGAGATTCGAAATAGGGCTATTCCCGAACTCTTGGACTTTATCCGTGTCAACGTTGACGACAAGGAGTGCGTCTTGGAAGCTCTGGTTCTCCTGCAAACGTTGGCGTCGCTGGCGGAAAACGGAGATGCCCAGGCTGGTAGCTTGAATGCCCCTTTGTTGATCGATGCACAAGCTATCAACGTGCTTGTTCACGCTCTTCTTTCCCACAACAATCACAGCACGCCTTCGCAGAGAACAAACAGCGAGGTAAAACCCCGTCATTTGGCAGCTCTTCAGGCACAACACATGACTTGCCTGTTCCAAAGCTTATGGAATTTCTTGATGGAAATTGTCTTGTCTCCCTCCGCCGTGAAGTATTTTCAGCGATGTGACGATACCGAACGACGAATCCAGAACAAGCAGCAAAAACACCTCCAACGAATGAGGCTGATCACAGCATTAGATCTATGCCTAGATCGCATCATGCTGTCGTCATTTTCCATTCACACCACATCTACTTTCGACCATCATCAATTCTGGATGAATGAAATATTCCAAACCCTAGCGATGCTCCTCCGAATCCAAAACAAGCAAGGAGAAATGCAACCCAACGATGAAATGCGTTTGGTGATTTGGGAAAAACAAATCATTCGCAAGTGTCAACAAATTATGGCTGACCGAATGGACGCTGCTGCTTGGGAAACCTTTACGGGTTTTGAAGACGAAGCGCAGGCGCAACAAGAGGAAAACGAAGAACAATTGTCGATGCAGGCACTCTCGATCTTTGAAACATGTCTCTGCGATCGCGAGGATGGTCTCTCGGAATCGGTGGATGCACGGGCCCTAGAAAAATTTGTGTACAAGTCGCTCCCAAGATTTGGCCATTCGGTGTCGATCCAGACCAAGGGTTGCCAGATCCTGAACGAGCTTGCTTCCAAGCACCAGACTTCGCTACCGCTCACAACTACAGTCGACACCAGCATTGATTATACAGAAATTAACGAAATCGAATTCGACGCGGAGAAGAAGATCGATCGAGATGGAAAAAAGGAAAAACTCTCTCTCATTCACTTGGCGAAAGCACTGTTTCAAAAACCCTGTCTCTGCCACAATTTCCAAAATATGTAAACAATTTCTTGTAACAACAACAGCAAGAAGATCGACGTCGATCTTCAAAAAGTAAATACCTACCAACAAAGTATCAACGAAGAAGATTCTTTGATTCATTCCCGCATTGATGTTTCATTACTACTTGTAAATATTCAGCGCATTCATAACCCATTACATGAAAACAATTATAAACACTGTCGAAATTACTTTTTGATACTCTTATCATCTCTAGATCTAGATTGCTGCTCTCATTTCGAAGAAGTTTCGAAGACAAAGAAAATTCCCCTCCTTGTTGTCGACTCGTTCGATTCGATCATTTTTATTATCGAAGGATTGAGGTGACACGTTTACTACTCTTGACACCCAAAGATCCGAATGTTTGTGCGGTAAGAACTTCAAAACATCCGCAACTTGAGAAGACTCTTGTTATCGTCACTTACTCATCAGCTGTGTGAGACCAAAATCGCAACGTTGCAAAACCATTCTTGCCAAGACATCTAAGTTCATAATCTAATCTATCATGAAAACCCACATTTCGCTGACCGCAGCCCTTCTCTGGGTCATGGCGCTTTCGTCGGGCGTCCAAACATCGCACGCATTTCGCCAGGTCTCTATCCGAGCGCAATCTCCCCGCTTGCAGCAGCAACAACATCAGTTCCCATTGACCCAAAACGCTCCATCAAGCTCTACCAGTCTCGAGATGAGCGTAACGTCATCTGTCATCGGTGCCATTCGCGGTGGGGCAATTTGTGGAGCTGCCACGAGTGCAGTAACCGGTGCCCTCCAATCGGGACCCTTTGGGGTTCTCGGTGTTGCGGCAATTGCCGCGTCCGTTGTCACCCCACTGACCATTTATCGACAGGCCTATTCCTTTTCGGTAGCGTACAGTCTGACCTTTGTGGCCCTGGGTTTGATTCTCAAGAACACCTTTGCCCTGGCCGAAGGAACTCTTGCGCTGAAGCTCTGTGGTGCCCTTGTCTTTTACGGCGCACGCCTTGCGTCGCATTTGCTGATTCGTGAAGCCACCGTCAAATCCAAGAGAGAGGTTCTTAAGAGCTTTGACAAAACTCCCCGACTCAAGCGAATTCCCTTTGCGGCTTCCATTGGCCTATTTTATGGATTCATGGGAACTCCTGCCGTGTACCTATGCCGATCCGGAAGTGCCCTGTCGGGAACTGCCTTGAACATCGCCAAGGGAGGTGTGGTCCTGGCCTGGTTTGGAGCCATTGTCGAAGCCTGGACGGATGCCCACAAGTTTTGGGCCAAGCGCGGCAAGGACGAAGCGATGGACTTTACTGGGCCTTCCACCTGGTGGTACGGTGTGTCCCGACACCCCAACTACTTTGCCGAAATCGTATTTTGGGTGGGTGTTCTGGTGAGTGGCCTCCCCGCCATGGTGTCTCCGTCGGTGGTCACCATTGGAAGCGCGGTTGCTGCCCTGTGCTCCGTCCTGGGAACCTTTGGCATCCTCAACACGATGCTCATGGCGACCAAGCGCCTCGAAGGAAAGCAGGACGAAAAGTACGGAGGTCAAATCCCCTTTGAGGAGTGGAAGGCCAAGACCTCCAAACTCTTCCCCACAAAGCTTTCTCTGGCAATGATCCTTCCCATCTCCATCTCGGTGGGCCTCATCTGTACCCTCAGCGACGCCGTCGCCAAGTGTTTGGTGTAGGGATTTATGGGAAAAGAGCGATGCAATTCGTGGAATCCATCACCTTTCTTATTGTTACGAGAGTGAATTCGTACAGTACACACGCGCAATAATATATCTAAACAAAACTCTCGTGGCGGTTGACACTCCATTTCTGCTGGCGAATAGCTATGATACAATCGACATGACTCCATCACTTCGGGAAGAGCACCACACCAGCATTAGAAACTTAGAACAGTAATCACTGCAATATTGATTCTTCTGGTCCATACTATATATTCAGAAACAACCTAAAAAAGACGTGAATTAAAAACGAAGGCTTAGGTAGTATTGAAATAGACTGATGAAAATGAAACAACGATCCTCGCAAAGAGACACAATTTCGTTTTGCGGAAATGGTATTTCGAATGCGAACTTGAAATTGGTTGTTTGATTAGTTCGATTAACTACATATGGGTTCGTATGAAGTCGAAACGCGGTCATACGAACCCTGTTTTAAGTTTAATCGAACTAATCCTCAAGCACATACAATTTAACGGCTGTTTGATTAGTTCGATTAACTTAATGTGGGTTCGTATGAAGTCGAAACCGGTTCATACGAACCCTGTTTTGAGTTTTTAATCGAACTAATCCTCAAGCACATACAATTTAACGGCTGTTTGATTAGTTCGATTAACTTAATGTGGGTTCGTATGAAGTCGAAACCGGTTCATACGAACCCTGTTTTGAGTTTTTAATCGAACTAATCCTCAAGCACATACAATTTAACGGCTGTTTGATTAGTTCGATTAACTTAATGTGGGTTCGTATGAAGTCGAAACCGGTTCATACGAACCCTGTTTTGAAAGTTAGTCGAGCTAATCAATTAGCACATACAATTTAACGTCTTTTTGATTAGCTCGATTAAACTGAAAATATGTTAGTCGAACTAATCAAAAACCGTTAAATTGTATGTGCTAATTGATTAGCTCGACTAACTTTCAAAAATGAGAAGAATGACCGGATTCAAAAACGCAGGAAATCGTTCGTTGTAGCATTTTGGGCATTACCGAAAGGAGCACGAACTTTCAAATCCAACGCCATCATCATTGGAGGTGTTCTTCCAACCCTAGCAACAGCAACAGTTGTCATTTCTTCGCATGAATCGAGGAAAGAATACATCTGTAGAGAAGTAAGAAGTTTCCTTTAGCATCGCACGAATACAGAAACCATCAAGAGGGAGAGGAAAGCTTAAAAGAGGCAGATTCACAGAACAGAATCTCGATTGTATCAGACAATACGGAACCATGACCGATACTATGGAGGGAGATCTGATGGACGCCATGAATGCGGCATTGCAAGAAGATTCCGCATCGGAAAACCAAGGATCTGTATCTGGACATTCTATGTTATCAGTGGATGTGATGGACGAGGCTATGATGTTGCTCTTGGGCGATGGGGAAGTCAGCGAAAGAAATGATGACGACGAAGAGGAGATCAATTTCGAAGAATTTCTCGGAAATTCTGACACCAAAGAGAAAAAAGAAGAGTCCAAAGGGAGTGATGAAGAGAGCGACAACAGCCCTACCTCCGTCATAGATGAGGGAAACTCGACAACAAACAATAAGACTGATGAAATAGACTCTTTGAAACTGGAAGAACCACAGGTGGTTCCGCTCAAACAGTTTGAAAACGCCCTAGCCCTCATCCAGGATCCTGGAAAATCGCATTGCTGTCTTGGAGACAGACCAGCAGTGTCTTTTGGAAGAAAACGAACAGCTCCGGGAAACCACCAACAAGCAGGCCGCGACCATTGCCGACATGGAAGACAAGCTCGAGCGATTCCCAAAGCTGATGGAACAGACCATCCAGGAGGAAGCCAGACTGGCAGCCGCACAGGCCGAAAACGAGACAAAGGCTAGGTTTTGGCAGAGGGACCTCGCCCGACAGGAACAGGCAGAACGCGAGGAAAAGCTCAAGAAAAACCGTGCGGGGAACGTAACCACTGACAGTCTCAAGCAGGCTGACTTTCTGGCAAAGGTTGTCGAGCGGAAGGAACACGAGAGTCCTGCGCCACGAATCCGACCAATCGCTATCTTCAATTCCGTCCGGGGATTTGCCGTCAATCGCATCGCGGGAAATCAGAATCGCGATGGATCCCAGAAAGAAATCCCACCGTTACCATCCTTGGAGGTCACTTCCAAAGCATCCGAAGAGGATGATGCCGCCAACGAAACGAACAATGGAATTGAAGATGATGCAGAGGATAGCAAAGTATTGGATTTAATGACATAGCGCGCAGGTGTGGAGTATTTGGGGGGTTTAAAAAGGCTTGAGAGATGCGGTGCCCAACAATGGGGGAGCCCAACTCAGTCACCATGAGTTTCATCAACAACAATAAGGCCTACGTACACAATATTCACTACGACAAGGAATAAATGAATGACAAAAAAAGACGTGTCGATATTGATTGGCATTACTTTAATGTACGAGGCATGCCTCTTATCGGATATCTTAATGCTGAAATAGAATTTTCACCGAAAGAGTAGATAACAATCGCAAGCTGCAAAAGCAACAACGAATCGAGATCGATGAATTGTTTGGTGCAATCAATAATGATGACCATGGTGTTGGAGATCTTAGGAATGCAAGTGTTGCATTCCATCATTAAATAGATAAATTCAAATTTCCTCATGCCTTCGTGTCTTCATCAAACCCGTTAAAATAAATCAAAGTGAACGTACACATCGACTTTCATAGCGAGTAGTTACATCGACACTTTCAATTCCGCGGAGCGACGAAAATGTTGGAAAGGGGAATGGATGCATGGTTGAACTGTCATCGGTATCGACTCGAAGAAACAGTGCGAATTGTGATACCTCGAGTCAACAAATCTCCCATGTCTTCTGTTAAGATATAGAGTATACTAGTGATGGAGAAAGATATAATGTTAGAGCTCTGGGTTACTGTGGCAGCCTTTTGAATCGTCGCGTGCCCAGTGATATTAGCCCGGAAAGGACTACTGATTTTCCTTTCTTATAAAACATTTTCTTGCAGCTCATAAGAGTCGGATCGCACAAGCAGGGTATTTGGAAACTAGCTTGCGTTTTCCGAGCTCCATTTTAGAGCCAGATACTAACGAACCAAAAACCAACCCTTTCGCTACCGCACAACTACCTCTGCATAAACACCACTTTTTCGATTTGTACGTCTGCAACACTGAGACAATGTACATACCAATTGTGCACGTTTGTGACTTGCAAAAAAGACGTAAACGTAGCTTTCTTCTTCCCTTCGTTGCCGAATTCAAAGTCATGATATCGTAGAGATTCTATCAATCCAACAGTAGCAAAAACAAAAGTATTTGTGAGTTTGCTGCAGTGTACCAAAGGATATTGAGGCCGTTTCCGTAAGACAATTCCGATTCAAACGTCACACCCAACCGATGGTCTTATATCCCACAAAGCATCGACCCGAAATTTTTCCGTGACGAATTTCCGTGGGATGTTAAAAAAGAGCTATTCTTGCACGATATTTGACCGGATGAAAACTATAGAGAAAAAAGTTCAATCCGGCTTCGATACATGCGTTTTGTCGCAGTCTCCTTGCAGCAACAAGGCAGAGGCATGGCGCAAAAACGTACCATGAAATGCATCAGAAGATGATGTATCAAATCATTATAATATTCTGGGATATCCTAGACCATTCGATGATGATGGTGCCAGATCTGCAAGTAAATGGGCATGGTTCGATGACAAAGGTGAAGAGTGAGGAATTGGAGAAAATGATGGCGGGTTGCATTTTGGAAAAAAAAGTTCTCTGTTTTTGTTCTGACAAATTTATCACTCATAGTATACCTGGATACTTGGTAGTCCTCGGAAGTGATGTGGTGAATTTTATCTTCCTTACAAAAACAAGCAAAGCACAGGATTGGTCGCCATGGCAAATCAAAAGCACGCACCATAAAAGGTATTTCTCATCGAATCGGTAACATCGGATAAAGAGGCCAAAAAGGCGGATAGCGGCCATTTCTTTGCCTCGGCTGTGCTGTATCAAGGCATAGTGGTATTCATTGCATGCTTCGCCTCACAATGTCATTGCTGCAGACTCATAGAAATGAGAATGCTGGGCATGAGTGAGAGTGGCCCACCAAATTTGAGGTGAATGCACAGAGGTGATATGAGAACGAAGAATCATTCAAAATCCTAAGATTGATGTTTGACGTGTGGGTGGAGGTGATGAACATGGCCAAAAGATAAAGCATGTCTGTCGTGCGTACGCATATGACAAACGAGTGAATCCAATGAATCAATCGTGTGTCGCTTTTGGTCTGACTCAGACGTGTGGTATGCAAGACCAATCGTGCTCGGGCGGGTGATCGAGTCCCGCTGTGCAGTTTTCGGACGTCAGAATGATGTGATTGATCGTGTCATGACTATGCATGAAAACTTCTGAGCACTTGTCAATGACCATCTTGATTTGCATCGCATCTCACATATCACAAAAGTCGATTCACAAAAGTGATCACAAAATTCAAAACGTCACAAAACTAAAACAAATACGAACATCAAAACTTCCAAGACATCCCAACAGAACCAAATAAATTCAATAATCACCATGTCTTCTATTGTCGCCACCCGACTCGTCGTGCGCTCCACTGCCCGCCTCAATGCTGGTTCGGCTCTCGCCAGCGTTGCCTCCAATTCTACTGCACTTACCGGGCTTCATGCTACGTCTTCTGCCTTCCGCTCCCGCAAGATTCCTTTCCACAAAGGGTCTTTCATCGGTCGATCGATTCAAGGAAGCTCTTGAAGACTACCGCACCAAAAACTACACCCAAACCATTCCGCCACGATTCCGTAAGGAAGTCACAAATGTCATGCGCCGAACCTCGGCATCCAGACCTTTTTCATCTTTTGCCGAGCCAGCACCAATATCCGTGGCAGAGCAGAAGAAGAGAGCCGTCGAGGACATTGAGCGATTCCTAACAAACATTGGTGCCCTGGGCGATAAAGTCACACACGAAGATGTCGAGACCATCGTTGCGGAACTCGGCGAAACCTGTGAGGAAAGCATTCGCGCGGATCTCATCGTTACAAGACTGCTCAACTAATGATCAAAACGAAAAAGAAAACAGAAACTCCGATAGGAAAGGGTGATATTGTACAAAAAGCGCACCCATGCGGACAACGCAGCGAAGAGGATTTACATCAATCTTCCTCTCTAGATGACGCTCCGCCCTATCAGCTATAGAAAATCATAATTAGACTTAAACTTATTAGACAAACAAATGATGTCAGAAATTTTGCCAATCAAGATGGTCGTAGATGCTAGATGTATTCACGAGTTTTTGAGTTCTTAGAACATGACTGGTTTCCATTCATTGGAGGTATTGGTGGTGATTGGGTGGATTGGATTCCGTATTCGTATTCACATAAAATTTCGATAGTTCCAACCATCGAAACAGGCGTTCGACCGACCGAAGGAATCATAATATTGATCGAGAATAATATTTTCATTCACGAATGCAAACTTTCCAGTCGTAGAAATACCATTGCGAGCGATTTTTGTGTTCCATCATGCATGACGATGACCAACCTACTGATATTTCAGTGGGACACTTTTCATATGACCGTGGAAGGAAGTTTAATATTGCCCTAGAGAACATTCGAATACGTGCGAACCAAAATTGTCGATCAATCTCCCCCAAAAATTTAAGAGCCGGCCCAAAGACCCATCAACTCATTAATCAAGAGATTCATAGCTATTGTCTTTTTCAGATTTTCCAATATTTATTCCCCCGAATTAAAACAATTATGAACAGGCTTTGAGAATTCTGACTTCAATTTGGGCAAAATTTGTGGAATGTTTACTTCCCAAAAGACAATCTCATCACATCTCGACGTTTTGCCTTAGAGCATGAACAAAGAAAGAATCGGCATCACCAAGCATCACACGAAGAGAATGCACTAATTCATCGAATTGTTATTCACCAAAACGTCGAAGACTTGCCGAAAGTCACAACCTCTTGAATGGAAAGACTCGCCTGCAAAATCGGTTACAGTCTGATCATCGTGTTGCCGGAGATATTTATGTTTCTGAATGCATTGAAACTCATACTTTCTACAGAATTGTCTACTGATAGGCATATCATTCACATTTGCCTCCGACAAAGTGACAAAGGAACTAAGAAGACTGTGACTGCTTCTATAAATATACAACACAAGTCTTTAAGTAACTCAGAACATCCGTCATGAGAACACTGTCCACCCAACTACGAGGCAGGTATAATCCTTCAAAAACTTCGGTCCGAAGTGAGCCATCGGCGGCAGAGACAGCATCTGCAGCCGCAACAGAAACTACGACGACTTCTGCGACTGCGCAATCCTCGCTGCCATCCTCGAAGTTTTCCTGGCCTTCTGGGAATGCATACGACAACAACCGAACCTACGGCAATACCATCGGAAACAAAAGCAAGGACATCCCAGCAACCAAGAATGCATCCACCCACAGCAGCAGTTCGTCGAAACCCCTGTTCGCCAGAAATGAAAAGAGAGCGAGGGATGTATTCCCTCCTCCTCCATTGTCACCGCCAACATCCGATGTCGCAAACGATGACAACAAGGTTGATGATGGTGATGTGTCGGCAGCCACCAGTGTAACGGCACGGGCTCTTCACAAGGCGGCACAACACTGTGTCCGAGGCCAAGAGCTCATGTCCTCGGCATCCGCTTCACCTTCACCATCCTTGGCATCATCGCCGCTGCACGCTTCGATCAAAGAATACCAATCAGCCCTCTACATTCTGGAAAAAACGATAGGAAGCGGCTTTGCTGATCGACGGGAGTGTCGATCTCTTCTAGTCATGTCACAAATTTTCTATTGGATGGGACTGGCCTTTCAGAAACTTGCTTCCTGTCGTCGCAACGAGACCCTGTCGAAGTATCGTACGAAGCCGTCCGACGACACCGACGCGGCAATCGAAAAACACGAACGCAATGCGATCCAATCCTTTGTTTCCTGCCTGAGGCTGCGGTATCACTTGTTGGATCGGGGTGATGAAGAACGAGACGAAAGCGAAACAGACGAAAACGCAAATCTTCTGGAGCGCTTTGTATCTCCCTTGATGGAAGTGCAGCTGGTTCTGACGAACCTTTGGGAATCCTCGCCTTCGCCCTTTTGCAACATGACACCTCTGGAATCGGCGCGCAAGCTCCAACGCCTGAGGATAGCAACCTGGAACGAAGACAAGGGTGACGAATTCATGTTTGCGATTGCGGACGAAAATAAGGCGTCGTCGGCATCCAGCAATTTGCACAAGGCGCTGGCCCACTATCGAAAGGCCCTTGAGACGTTTTCCGATGAAAACCACAAGAGCGATATTCTAAGGCTCAAGATTGCCTCGTGCTATCGGCAATGGGGGCTGCGGAAAAAGAACGACGGCAACGATGATGGTGCCTCAGCAGATTTCGATGCGGCTGTCTTTTGGTATCGATCGGCACTGAAAGCATTTTGTGCCACCGTACGGTTTTCTTCTCAAGCTTCGGAAACAGCTATAGCAGCAACACCAACACAACAAAAATCATCTGCCCATCCGCAATCACCAACCCCCTCGGTATCATCGATCGATATGTCCACGTGTTCCTTCGATGATGAGGGCAATACTTGTATCAATCTTGAAGCCATTATGACCAAGCATCCCACGTACGAGCGAATCTTATTGCGCATCGAAGAGATTTTGTCGTGGAAGCAGCATCAACAGCAGCGCCAAAAGCAAAAGCAGAAATTCAAAAAGAACAAGGGAGGTGTATCTGGCACCGAAGGAACTACCATCGAACAAGAAACCACCATGCGAGATTACCTCCGTTCGAAATTGAAGGAATCGATATCCCACCAAATTCGTGCCGAATCGATGCTTTCGCCGACGGCAGCCTGGAGACGGAAACCCTCGAAGAGTTTGTATCTTCTTTCGGAAGGAGTAAAGCTCGCGGACGAGGCTGCCAGTACCATGTCCTCGATGAGCGTTCTGGCCAACGCTCTTATCATTTTACGGGCATCTGTGCGCATTGAGGAAGCGGTTTGGGGACCAATGCACCCGATTGTGCTAAGCATCCACGAAAAGATTGATGCTGCCGACGAAGAATACTTGGATACCGAAGAACAGCACGCCGAGGCTGCGGAAAACACACAACGGGTTCAGCAAACGACGAGTAAAACGAAGGAATACAATGATTTCCATAAGCTTGTCGAGAATTTGGTGGAAGAAAACAAAAGACTACGTGATGTACTTGATGATAGCACCGGGAACATGGAGGCTAGCCAAAACAGCCGTTCGTTGCAACAAAAATCGGGGGAGCCTGCCAATGACAAAACGGCCTCTGCTATTGACACTACATCGCCACTTCAGAGGCCAGTGGAGTACGTAAACATTGTTCCGTCCAAAATCATCGACGAGAAAATGAGTAGGCTCCCGTTCGACACCCAAGGCGATATTACGAAGCAAAATTTCCCCGCGAATTTTTTTGTACAGAGCAATTCCGTCAATCCGGAGATTCCATCCACGAATGACGATAAGTTCGAACGTTTTATGAATCGTTGCAAAAGCCTCGAAGAGGAACTCAAAGATGCCAACGAAAAGATCCGTCACTTGAATCAAAAGGTGCAAAAGAAGAAAACCTCGCAAAATGCCACTCGAGAAATCAAACAATCGCAGCAGCTGCTGCAAGAACAGCAGCATCACCGAAATGATAACCTCGAGAAACGCTGTCGAGAACTCGAAGATGAGTTGAAGAAATCCTCTGACCTCCTTGAGGATTTATCGGGGCAATATCGATCGCTCGAGGCTAAGCTGGAGGACCAGGTCAGCATCCAAAGCGAAAATTCTACCGATGCACAAAAAGCAAATGAAGAGAATACCATTTTGAAAAACCGGTTAGCTCGCATAAACGCAGAGCTCCAGGCTTCAAAGTCCAGTTCGGATGTACTCCGAAAGAAACTGGAAGGAAAGTACGAAACGGTCTCGAAGAAATTGGAAAAGGTCGAATCAGATCTCCAATCATCCAAAAATCGCAGCGCTGAGCTCGAAACGCTTGAAGCCAAAGCCCTAGAAGAAAAGGCGGAAATGAAAATCGAAATCGAGGCATACGCTGATCGATGCGCCAAGGCCGAAGCTGAACTAGAGATTGCCAGAAAACGTTGTGCAGAGCTCGAAACGACTCGAGAAAAACGCGAGGAAGACCATAGCGCTCAAGAAGACAAAACCAGATTGGAAAAAGAGAATGCAAAACTCCTCAGTAGATGCACTGCAGCAGAATCAGAGCTAAAGATTTCCAACGCGCGCAACATCGAGCTCGAAAGCAATCTAGAAAAACACAGAGAGATGCTGGAAAGTATCGAAGACAAAGCTGATGAAACGAAGGTCAATCTTCCACTCGACCTCGAAAAACCCGAGACTTCGGCAGGCGAAAAAAGCATCCCAGAGGGTAGCTCTGAGCAAAACGAAATTGTATTGAGAGAAGAAAACAATCGCCTTCAAAATATGTGCAAAGCGTTGGAGAAAGATATGGTCTTGACAAAGGATCAAAGCGAAAAACTGGCTCTAGAATTGCGCGATGAAGTGACCCGAGTAGAAGGCGAACTTCTATCCTCAAAGGATGAAAATGCGAAATTGAAATCAGAGCTAGATGGAATGAAGAAGATTGAAATGAACGACAAATCGACTCTTTTGACCCGCGTGTCGCAACTGAAGAAGGATAATGAACAACTATCTAAGGAAGGCGAAGAGACGAAAGCAGAATTCGAAAAGGAGCGTGATGAACTTAACGAGAAAATAGAAAAGGAACAGCAGTTATATACGGTGATGGAGCAAGAACATAAACTCACAGTCATAGCGCTCAAGAAGGATATCGAAACCGCTGAACTGGGTCGGAGAGAACGAGAGCATCGCATCAATGAACTCGAGAAAGAGCTCAAAGAAGCAGAATCATCGGAAAAGCAAGCAAAGACTATACTTCCTTCGAGAGACTCAACGAATGAGAATACTACCGAATTCGCAAACGCCAAAGATTCAATTGGAAACGATACTCTTTCGCCTGCGAGAGATAGTGACGTGTCCGAACGGGTACATGCCATCGAGAAAGAAAGTCTTACAAATCGCATTGCTGAACTCGAAAAGGAACTCGAAATTGCAGAAGAGAAGGCGAAAATTGAAAATGAAAAATTAGAACGGGAACTTTCTGAAAAATTAGAGAAGGAGAAAAATCGTGTGAAGGAGCTGGAGGTTATTGTTGAGGATGGAAACCAAGCATACAAGGAAGCCATTACTTCTCGTGTTGCCGATCTAGAGGCAGAAAAGGATTCGATAGAACAGCGACTAAAGGATGTAACAGAAGAAAGAGAAACAGAATTGATCAATGCTCAAATTCTTCAAACTCGAGTCTCGGAGCTTGAAAATAGCGCCGAAACTGATAAAACGGAGTACAATGAGCTCAAGTCTCGATTTACCGAACTCGAGAAAGCGAACCAAGTGACTGCGGAAGAATTGCATGAGATTACCGAGACAAAAGAGCAGGCGACAAATGAACTACAAAATCTCCGAGATCACATTTCGAAGCTTGAAAAGAATATCGGAGAGTCGAAGACGCAACTTAATGAGCAGAATCAACTGCGAGAGACAATCTCAAAGCTGGAGTCGCAATTAGAAGAAATGAGCAAAGAAAATGACAGCATTTCATCGCAGCTCAAATCTATTGAGTCGACTCACAAAGTAAAGATGGAGAAGTACGACTTTGTTGTTGCGCGTTGTGTTGAACTCGAGAAGGAGCTCGAAACCACAACGAAGACTGAAAGCGGTCGACAGGAACTTCTTACTAAGAAAGTTGATGAACTCGAGCAGAAGTTGGAATTAAGCATGAAGAACAACTCCGAGGTATCCTTGAATCTACAATCAATCGCCTCGGACCTTAAAAGAGAAAAGGAACTTCATGACAAAGTCACGGAAGAAAACCGGAATCTCTCGGAGAAATGTGATCGAATTGAGAACGAAGCAAAGGAATTCCAGTTAGCCGCTAACAAGAATGCCGCTATCGCGGGAAAGAGGATTTTAACCCTGATCAAATCGCTCAACGAAGCAACTGCAGGTAACTCGCTCTCTGTCCAACCAGACTCAGCGAAGAATGAAGACGAAACGGATCAAACAAACCTTACAAAAGAATTTGCTGATCTGAAGGCTGAACTTGCGACTACGAAGGAATACAACGAAAATCTTAAACGCACTGTCGAATCCTACGTGCAGGAGAAGAAAAAACTGCTCGAACAGGCGGTCAGTCTCGAAAAGAAGATTGTATTGTTAGAAGAGAAGAAAGCAATTGCAGAGCGCGCTCCTGATAACAATGTTCAGAGGTTGGAAAAGCAATTGGAATCTGTATTAGAGAAGAATTGTGAAGAGCAGAAAGTTCTCGCAGAACAAATTTCCACTCTCGAGGAGACAGTGGCAAAGAATGACGAATTGAACAAGAAACTGACGTTGGATCTCGAAGCAAGCGATGGTAAAACAAAAGAGCTGCAGCTGGCTTTAGAGAGTAGGGCGTCAGACTTTGAACAATCCGTGAAGAAAATATCCGCGCTCGAGAACGAGCTTGATTCAGTAAATGCTAGCAACAAGAGATTCATCTCGAAGAATGAATCTGCCGAGAAAGAAGCTCTAGAATTCCAATCAAAGCTAGAGCAAAATAAAGAAGAGCGCGATCGCTTGTTGGAAAAGCTGGCCTCTCTTGAAAAGGCCCTTGGCTTATCGACGTCGAAAAATGAAGAACTTCTCACGAAGGTAGAGTCTTTCGATACAGAAAGGGAAAACCTTTCATCGAGCTTGAAAGAAAATGATGCGGAACGCAAAGATTGCGTCGCTCGTGTGTCGGCTCTTCAAAAAGATCTTGATTCAAAATGTGCAGAGAATGACGCCCTTTCCGTCGAAATTATTTCGTTTAACGAAGCGAAGAAAGAGAATGAGCATCTTCTAACTCGTGTATCGGATCTTGAGGGGAAACTAAAATCATCTTCGGAGGAGAACATACGCCTTTCGGAAGGTATTGAACGATTGAAAAATTCACAAGTCGACAAAGAAGAACAAGGATCGCGTATTGTAGAACTTGAGAATGAACTGAAGTCTTCCCGAGAAACAAATACCCAGCTGTCCGCTGATCTCAAATCCATTAAATCTCAACAGGAGGATGCTGAACAACTAAAGAGCCATATCTCTATTATTGAATCAGAGCTGGAATCGTTGCTTGCCAGCAGTGTCGAGTCTTTGAAAACAAAAGAAGAGCAAAACCATCGTCTAACAGAGCGTTTGGCGAATCTCGAAAAAGACATCGATGCGGCTAGATCAACAAATAGAGATTTGAGTGCCCATGTTCAGGCTTTGGAGAAAAACGAAGAGGAGCACCAGCGTACTGTGGGTCGATTGTCCGAAGTCGAAGCGGAATTTAAAAGATTCGAAGGAAGCAGGAAGTCTCTGGAAAGTGATAATGAATCTTTCGAGAAGCAAAAGGAGGAGCTGATTGGTGAGATATCTAATCTTAAGGAAGAACTCGAAACTTCGAAGGAGAAAAATCAGGCTCTGCTTGATGCGTGGTCTCGGACGCTTGAGACACAGCAGGAGGACTATGGTGACAAAATGTCTGATCTCACAATGCAACTCGAGACTTATGAAAACACCAACGCAGGTCTCATTGCCGACATTGGGTCTCTGTCGGAAGAGCAGAAGGTTCACGTCACTAAAATATGTGATCTCGAAAAGGAACTCGATGAATCGAAATCAGCAAACCAAACTTTGTCTGCTGAGAATGAACTGCTGAAGTCACAACAGGAAGAACACCAGAATTCTGTCGATCAAGTATCCGATGTCGCAAAAGAGCTCCATGATGCAAACGAAAGAAACAAGAGCTTGACTGCCGACTTCGAACGTCTCGAAAAGCAAAATCAAGAGTATGAACAGATGAAGAGTCAAGTATCTATGCTTGAGAAAGATATCGAGAACGCCAATAATGATTTGAACTCGCAGTATGAACTTGTTCAAGAGAAAATCGGTGAAATCAAAGACCTCGCCAATCAAGTCGAAAAGCTAGAAGATGACCTCGACCTCGCAACGCAGAAGAATCATCTTCTATCTGAAGAGAAAGCGTCCTACGACTCAACATACAGCTCTATGAACACCGATTTGAATCATGCGAAGGAAGAGAACAGCGCTCTACAAGCAAGATGCACCGAACAAGAAAATGAATTGAAGGTTCTGAGGGACGAAATCAATGAAGTAAAGATGAAGGCCGAAAATGATAAAAAATCGTTAGTTGAACAGTACGATGATGACCGAAAACAAAATGAACAGCTCACAGCGCGATGCAAGGATTTGGAAAGCCTCGTAAAAGAATCGACGGAAGAGAACAAAGAAATCACATCGCTTCTACGGCAAAAGTCTTCGCAAATTGCAGCCTTAAATCAAACCATCGACAATATGGAGGACGTGAATGAGAAAGCATCCGAATATGATTTTATGGCGAATCAATGCAAGGAACTAGAAGATGAGCTGTTGAAAACAATGGACTACAACGAGGAGTTGAAAGGCGAAATCAACTCACTAAAAGAGGAGATGGATACATTGAATATGACCATTTTTGACACCGAAGTTGATTTGAAGGATCAGGCAGAAGAATTGCAGAATGTGCAGAAAAGCAATAAAGGGCTTGAGAAGCGATGTGCGTCGTTGAAAAAGGAGTTGGATGACGTCAAGGATCAGTACAAGAACTTGGAAGAGAAAATCGCGTATCCAGATAGTGTCGAAGATGGACACGAGTGGACAAGATTGCAGCTGGCTGAACTCGAGAATCGAATGGATGAAGTGAAGAAGGAGAACGAAGTGCTTGAGAATCGGATGGAAGATGTCATGGATGAGAATGACTTGCTCCTTTCACGTCTTCAAGAATACAAAGAAAAACTTGAGCACCAAAAGAGTGTACAGACGACGAAAAATGACGAAAATTTGGAAAACGTATGCAAAGAATTGGAGAAAGAACTCGTCGCAACCGTTGAAATAAACGATGATCTGAAGGAAAAGGTTGAAGCTTTCGAAATGCAGATCGAAGACTGGAAGAAATATTCGGAAACCTTGGAAAGTGAACTCGAGGAAGAGTCGGAAGCCCTTCAGGATGCTGAACAGAAAAATGCAGATCTCCTCACCGCGATGGGTATTTTGGAGCAACACCTTCAAGAGGCGCACGAGCAGAGAGAAAAACTCACTTCCGAAGCGGACCAAAATAAAGACAATGTTGCCCAGTTGCTGCAAATGCAAGGTGACGAGTATGCGCGAATCACCGATAAATGTTCGCAATTAGAAAGCGATCTTCAAGAAGCAAAGAAGGAATACAACTTAGCGAAGAAGAATGTAGAGTCATTGGCTGCAGAAAAAGAAGACTTACAAAATCTCTTGGAAGAGGCAGTTCAGGATATACACGAACTTGAGGAATCTACTGAAAAGTTAAACGCCGTGATACTCGCAAAGAATGAGATGAAACGGCTCTTGGACCGAGCCGAGTTAGGACGTGATGAGATCAATGAAAAGTATGGCCGATGCAAGCAGGAGCTGAATGCGGCGAAAGAGCATTTGGACGAGGCTCATGCAGAGAAGGAAGAATTGATACGAAAACTTGACATCGAAAAACAGGTTTCAATGGCCTATAAGTCGGAAGACGAAAATGAATTCGACAAATTATATCGAAATACTCGAAAAGAAATGAACGATATGGAGATAATGTTAGATGAATCTCGTTCCTGCGTGACAGATCTAGAAGAAAATGTCGAGATTCTTCAACACCAGCTGCAGGCGGCATTGACATTCAAACTGCAGCAGCCCAAGGCCAAACCGAATCGAAAGTTTTTCGGTTGGCCAAACAGAACAGAAAATAAAGAATCCAATCCGACTGTGGTTACCGACGATGATATGGAGGACTACGAAGAGGAGGTAGTGGTTGACGAAGAACAATTTTGATTCTTCCAATGAATAAATAAACCTTGGAGGAACTGTACCATAAAGTAAAATAAATTGTTAAATTACATACTGAATTTGACGAAGAAATCTATTAGCCATGGGTTACAATTGCTTCGAATACGAATCGCATTTATTGAATCGTTATCACGTTTGTTATGACGTTTGACCTTACCCTATTGATACCCCCAAAAATACACTTTTTGCGAAAAAGAAATCGAAAAAATGTAAGAGACCTACCAGGACAAGCTGCCACGAGTAATATAGACACGCCCGTCCAACTATAAAGATCTTCTGAAACATTCTTATAGCAACAACCTTTATGACCGAATGCCGCACGGAGGAGTCAAAGCGGAAACCGGAGATACAGGGTGCATATGCGAGGATTCTGGAAAGACATAACAACAACAACAACAACAAAATTAAAAACGAAAAAATTACGTACCTTTGTTAACATCAATAATGGATACAATCTGAGTTTTTCAAGCCGACTATCTTGCCTTTCGTCCCTGTCGCTTCCAACCGGAATCTACTTTTCGCTCGTGGTAGGACGCAAGTCGTTCGAAATGTTCCAACTGATCTCGCGTCCTTTCGTCAAGTGCGACGAACGGGCTGCTGGACTCCTCGTCCTTGTTCGTTGGACGCCTCGTCGATCTTTTCTTCAAGAAAAATTGTTTTCCGCAGTAGCCCTTGCGAAAACCGACATCCACCATGGGCAGCAGGCCCTCCTTATCGAGCATTCGCACCATTTCTGGCCAAAGCCTCGGGACTACCTCCGTGAGAAGCACCATGCTACCTTCCGGAATTTCTTGCATCAATTCCTTCAAAAAGATGTAATCCGATGCACGAAGTGCCTTGGCGTTTTCGGCCACACAGTATTGACAAATCCAGAGCTTGGAGGCAGCCTGCCTGTCATCTCCCGACAGAAGTCTCTTGCAGTTGGCATTTACTGGCTCGTGCAAAATGGATTTGGTGATATCGCATTTTCCTCCCCAATCACAGGACATGGCAGGAAGCCTCGAAGGAGGAGACGAATCGTCATCGATTGGTGGGGTCAAGAGTTTTCTTGTTGATTGATCCATGGCCGACACCAGATCACTCCATCCTTCTTCGTAGTCCATTGCCGTAACATGGATGTTCGGTGAAGGCAACGCATCAGCACTGCTGTCGCTGGCATGAAAAGAAAAAGCCGCTGCCATGGCAATACCTACGAAATCGAATCCCGGACCACCCCCCAGCGATACAATCTCGTACGCGGAAGTTTCGGAGGAATGCGGCACGTCTTGCCCAAATTCTGACGCTGCCAGTATCGGACAATCGGAGCTTCGGAGGGCCTTTGTCCAGTATTCCGGATATATGCCATCGTTGTCGGGAATTGATGCAGCTTCCGCCGAAGGAGTTTCTAGCAAGAATTCTGCCAAGGCCCTTCCCCGGCAAAAGAATTCGAGGGCATATCCTCGTCGGGCAGCATCGCTTTCGAAGCTCGGCATCGTTCCCTCATCGGCTGCTACTCCCAGATTGAAAAAGAGTTTTTCAAAGGCCTCCTTGACGTCTTCCCCATCGTCGCCATTGCGAATGTGATCGTGCAGAAGGTTTTCTCCGAGGTCCTCCCGAATTGATTCCACCGCCAGATACAACCACCGCGTCCAAGCTTTTTTGTATTGCGAGGAACCAATTGACTTTCCGGAATGCTTTTCGGCCATGTCGCGAAGTTCTTCCGCCGATGCACAGGTTGTTCCCTCATCGTTGTTGCCAGTCATCTGTTTGTACAGAAAACTCGATTTTCCCAAGCGTTTTCTCGTCGAAGCATCCGATGGATTTGGCGTAGGAATTTTCATCGGTTTCGTCTTTGTTTGTATTTTCTCGGGTGGAGACAATACGGTTTCGGAAAACAAGGCCGTCGACAAGGATCTCGGGGCAGGATGTGCAATGATCGATGGAGACGACAGTAATGCACTAGCACCTGGCGCTGCCGTGAAAAGGAGCATCTGCACCAGAAACATCCGGGATGTTCGTCGATGATCCTGCATGTTGGATTTGTCAACGGGCGATATAAGTCTTTGATATGAAGTGGGTGGATGTTGTTGTGAGGAGATGAAGTTTCGCCATGGGAAGCTTCGAAGAGTACGGAAATAAAGTCGACTCACCACTCCTTTTCTCTTCAACAGTATCGTGTATTTGTGTATCCGTGTATTCACAATTCAGTTCCAGCCGACTTTGCTTGTTACAGCAGACGACGGTTGATTGTTGAGTATAAATATTTTTTCAGGAACGAAAACTGGACGTGGTGGCCCGTCATAGAATATTTTCAATTCTTTCTCTCTGCTGACAAGAAATCGGAAGAAACATCGTCGAATCAATCTCAAAGAGCCTCAAACGGCCGTCACAGGTGGAATTTGATGGGAAGAGAAAATTAGAAAGTGCCAACATGTCAGCTAACTGTGCTAAATTCGGTTCTGACGTTTATTGCACAAGATAATGTTTTGTGATCAGAATTATCTTGACGCTGACGAGTGATGTGTTGGTTTTTCTCCGTTCCGGACGGTCGGACTGACGGAGGACGAACCCACAGAGTTGATTAGTTCGATTAATTTAAATAGATGATTAGCTCGATTAAAGTTGTATTTGCTAACTGATTAGTTCGATTAAAATTGGATTTCTTGATGGATTAATTTAGTCGAACTAATCAGTTGGCACATACAATTGTGTCTACTAATTGATTAGTTCGATTAAAATTGCATGTAGTAATTGATTAGTTCGATTAAACTATTTTCGTCGGAAATTCTTCCTCGCAGAAAAAATGGGGTGACCAAAATGACCATGTATCCCATTGAAGTTTCTTGTAATTATAGGCTGGGTTTTTCTTTGTTATTTGATGACGCCTAAATTACATGTGAATCAACAACTTCCAAGTTTTTCTTCCACCAAAATCACAAAGTATTTGGACCCGGTCTAAGTGTATCAGAAGTGGTGATACGAAATTTGCAGACGCAATTTTTGGAGACTTCCTGAAGAAGCACCGCCTTTTTCTTCGTCTCGGGTTTTCCAGGAGGGCGAAAGAAGCTGGAAACATATACTATTCGATTGCTGTTTCAAGACGACGATGTCGTTTGTCCGGTAGAAATCCATCCAAGCAAGAACCGAATAGCAAACGCAAGAAGAAGAAAAAATGGAGGATTCCCAGCCATCAACATCGGCTCTCCTCAAGGCTGTTGAATCCTTGAAGAAATCAGGGCTTTCCGGAATCGGCAATGTTATCCAGACCACGAGCCCCGAATATCTTGATGCAGCTAGTTTTTCCGAAGACAGCTACCTCGTTCAAACCATGGCTTCCGACAAAGAGAACGAGGAGAGCCTGCTGAAAGTGAACAAATCACCCAAGTCCCAAAAAACCACTTCCGAGCACGAGGTGAATTCGGTGAGCATCCACATATTCCCGGAAAGTGTATCCCACCTAGGATCCGTTGACGGGGCCCGAAGCATCGACATAGACATGACGACAACGATCGCCTCCGCCGACATTGAAACCGTCGGCACGACAAGCACCGTAGAGAGCGTCGCCCAGACGCCATCGCCGCCACTCTCTATCACCGCTCTAATGACGGCCGACCCTACGGCTGATTCCCGCTTTTCGATCGAGGTTTCCACAAAACACTGCTCCAGGGGAAAGAATCTTTGGGAGAAGGGCAAATGCGAGGAGGCCGTCTTGGAATTTCGAAAAGCCCTCTTGGGATTAGAATCTCTCTTGGGCAACAGCCATCTTTTGGTATCGAAACTCTATCACTGGATGGGACAGGTCTTCCTCCAGCTCTTGGACGACAAGAACAACACCAATGACAAAGCGGAGCGCAGGAGGGCTTTGGCAGACGCGGCAGTCGAATCCCTCACGTGGTCTCTCAAAATTCGATACACGCAGCCGAACGACGATGATGACAACAATAATTCAGGTGTGAACTTTTCCGGGGACGAAGAGACAGAAGCCATCGAGGATTCTCTTGAGCAAGCCTGGAAAATGCAGGCCCAGTGTTTGCCTCTTTCCAACACGTCCCGAACCAAACCGTCCAAAAGTATCGAAATGCTCGAGGATTCCATCACGTTGGAGCGAAAGGCAGACTTGGCTCTTTTCCGAATGGAAAAGAACCAGCTCTCCCAGGCCATCGATGTCTACGTTTCACTGGTTAACCGATATAACAAATCCATTGAGGCATGTTCCGATGATGGTGCTTTCTCCGCCATGGTAAAGATGGCTTTTTGGTACCACAAGCTGGGACGCCTTAGAGCCATCATGGATAGGAAGACAGACAGCGACGTCGAATCCGATTCCTCCCATAAATCTTTCAATTCGATGCCGCTTGACACAACAAATCATTCCAAATCCAACGCAAAAAAGAATCATACCAAGAGCATCAGTCGGACATACTTGGAACACGCTGCATTCTGGTATCGTATGGCTCTCGAGGGCTTTTGTACAGGCATCGGACGATTCGACAAGGAAAGCGAAGAGCCCAACCCAGGCGACAGTATCGACATTACAACCCATCCAACCTACCAGCAGCTTTTGTTGCGAATCAAACAGGTCCTTTCCGATCATCACAAAAGCGACAAAAGCAGCGCCAATGAGAAAAACGACAAGGAGGAGAGCTACCTGAAATCATCGGGTGTATCAGAATCCATTCTCCACCATTTTAGAGCCAATGAGGTCATGAAGAATCACGGGCGATTTAACATAAAGATGGTTGATTCTTTGCCACAGCTAAAGGTCCTACAAGAAGATCTGGTGAAAGCGCAGGAGGCATTATCGGCTTCTATTGACATTGAGAAATCCATTTGGGGTAGTGACCACCAGATTGTCGTTCGGATGAACCAAGAATTGACCCGGGCAAGTCGCCTGAAAGACACAATGGAACTGGAAATTTCGGCCTTTCCTGCCAAACAGGCACTAAGGAAGAAAAAACAACAGGAAGAGAAACAAAAGAAGCTGGAACAGGAGAGACAGAGACAGCAAGAACAGCAAAAGCAAAAGAAGAAATCTCCCTCGGCCCACACTGGCAAAGGAAGTGAATACTATCGGCGCTCCGAAAAACTTCCAGAGAAGCGCCAATCCAAGTTGGACGAACTCTTGGAAGTTGGCTCTCTCCCGTCAAAAGATTTACCGAGACAACAACCGAGGCACCAAAATCCGAAAATTTCAAAGCAGCAAAGATCAAAACCACCATCGGGCCCTGTAGTTCGTAACGAATTTTCTCCCACGAATGCAATCGAGACGCTGCGGCGACTGCAAGACGAGGTGGACGAGTATAAAAAACGTCTGGAGGAGCAAAATGCGGGCGGAGATGAATTCCGCGGTCAGCTCGAATCAAAAACCGATGAAGTCCTGCAAGCCATGGCCACCATCGCTCGAAAGGAGGAGGAAGTCAGCCAATGGAAGCAGAACTGTGAGGAATCTCAGAGCAAACAAGAAGCCTTACAGAGACGAATCAAACTTCTCGAAAAGCAGGTTAGTCTCGGAAAGCAAAAGCAGGGTCAATTAGAATTCACCATGAAAAAGGAGGGCGTTGACCTGGTGCAATCTGCAACACAGAAAGAAGTTGAGCTAGAGTATTGGAGGCGAAAATTCGAAGCTGCACAAAGTGAATGGACCGAGTCCCAAACTAGTTTGGAAGAAGAACTCCGAAAGGCTCGAACAAATGCTGGAAGCAAGGAGGCGGACCTCATCGAGTGGAAGGGAAAATTCGAAGGTGTTGACGGCGAGTGGAGAACATGTCAAGAGCAGATCAAGCGCCTCCAACAAGAAAATGTGCGTCTACAGAATGAAGTTGCGTCAGGTTTGGCCGAACGAAAACAGCTTGAGTTTTCGAAGCAAATGAATGATCTCGAGTTTGTCCAAACAAAGGAACAACAAGTTCTTGAGGCCATGACGAAAGCAACCAAGAGTGAATCAGAGGCCGCATCGTGGAAACGAAAATACGAAGTCGCGCAGAAGGAGTGGCTTGCCATTCACAACCGGGCAGATGAAAACACTCGAGAGGCAATCGCTGATGCTACTATCAAGACTGCAGAACTTTCGAGATGGAAGAAAAAATTCGAAATTGCACAGCGAGAATGGATGGAATGCCAAACCAGAGTAGAACGCCAGGCCCGGGGAGCAATCGCTACCGCAAAACAATACGAAGTGTCTCACGCGGAGCTGTCGGAAAAATTCATTGCCGCACAAAATGGCCTCAAAAATCTTTCTGATCAGAACAAAGATCTGCAGAAGCAACTTGTTGATACCGAATCGAAGCAAGATCAGCTAGAATTCACTCTCAAAAAACAAGCAATCGACTTTGCCAATGTCCACGAGACATTGAATAGGAAAACTGCGGAGGCCCAGATCTGGAAAGAACAGTGTCAGGCTTCTCAGCAAGCACAGAAACAAATTTCTCACGAAATGCAATTTGCTCGCGCCGCGGACGGCAGCCTACAAGATCGAATCGAAGATCTACGACAACAGATTGACGATCTGAAAGAGCGAAATCGAGAGCTACAAGCCGATCAGGAATGCAATAAACTCGAGCTAGAAGCAAAAAATAAGGAAGTTGCATTGGTGAAGGAGGCAGCTCTGAAACGCATTCGACAATTGAAGAAAGAGCGAAAGCAAGAAAAAAGCAGCAGCAGCTCTAGGGGTGAAACCAAAGATACAGCAGTCGAATCCATGTTTACGGAAGAACTCGATCCGAGTGAGCAAAACAGCCTTGTTGCAAAACTTGGACGAACACAACGTGCTTTGGAGTATGTTGAAACGGAACACAAAGAAAGTATGGAGGAAATAGAATCTCTTAAACTGGCTAAAAAGAAGATGGAAGAAAACATCGTCGAAGCACAGAAAATCATCGCGTTGCTCAAAAATGCCAATACTGAGCGAATTGGGCAGTGTTTAAAATTGGAAAAGGAGAGGGATGAGGCTCGACAGAAGCTCGAAGAAACCATTGCCAAAAAAAGTGCAATTGCAGCTCTAGTGGAATCTTCAGGATCTCGAAGTGGAGAATCACTTTCTGAAAAGGATAAGCAACAATTAACTGCCCGCATTTCTTCGCTTGAGGCTGAGCTGCGAAAAGCCGAGCTTCGAAACGAAAAATTGCTTGCCAATTTGGACAATCAGCGATCCGATTCATCGTCTTCATACTCTGAAAAGAATGACAAACAATTCAGTGCTCGCATTTTGAAGCTCGAGTCACAGTTGCAGAAATCTGAGCTTCGAAACGAAGAATTGCAATCTGAGCTGAAGAAACAAAAATTGCAAAATTTCGCACCTTCTAGAAACTGGTCTCGTCAACCAGATTCTGAGAAGCCAGAGGAGGATGAGCGAGTCAAGGTTCTCTCAGATCGATGCGAAGAGCTCGAGAGAGAGCTTTGTGTTTCGAATCACCAAGTCGAAGATCTCAAGGATACCCTGAGTGAATACTCGGAATCGAGTCATCATAGTGCAAGTTTTGGAGATACGATTCTTCCTCACGACGTTGAACGTGTATTGAAACATCCCAACGAAAAGAAGGACAATGACGCAGCCAAAGCTAGCGAAAAAGATAGAATCAAGGCCTTATTGAACCATTGCGCAGGGCTCGAGAGAGAGATTCTTATCGCGAATCACCAAATTGAGGATCTCGAGGACGAACTCCAGCAATATAGAGAACGTGGAGAACCTACTGGATCGAATAATGAATACCACGATATGATTCTTGCGCAAGACCTTGAGCGAGAGTTGGAACAATCGAATCAAATTCGAAAGAATCTATCGTCGGAACTGGAGGCTTACGAGGGGAAGGTTGTGCGCGCCGAAGAAAAGGAGAAAGAATTCAAGAGAAAGCTTGACGTTTCGAACGAACAGATTAAATCACTCAGGAATTCAGTGCGTGACCTCACAAAACTAAATCTAAGCCAGCACGGTGGTGGAAAGAAGGATGAACGTAACTTGACCATTATTGAGGACCTCGAAGAAGAGCTGGAAGACTCTAATGAGATTCGAGAGAAGCTGGCAGCAGAATTAAAGCTTTGTAAGGAAAAGATTGAGCATGCCGAACGAAAGGAGAAAGAATTCCAATGGTTGTCCAAGGAGTACAGTGAACTTGAAGAGAAACTTGAGGAATCCAATCAGATCCGAGAAGAAATGGCGTCTACATTGAGTTCGTTGAAAAAACGATTGAGTACAAGCGAGGAAAAGGAAACTGACGTTCTCGAGAAGAAATTGGCAAAACTTGAACGACAGCTGGAAGAATCATCGAATAGGAACGAGAGGTTGCAATCTCAGATTGACAATATGAGTTCTAGCTCAGGAAGCGATGACGAGCAGCGACGGCGCCTAGTAGAAAAAATTCATACGCTCGAAAAAGAGTTGGGGGATCGTGCACAAGAAATCAAGTCCCTCAAAAAAGAACGTGATAAAGTCACAGAGGACCTTGAAGACTTGGAAGAAGAGAATGAAGAGCTGACCAAGAAATACGAAAGAGTGCAAAAACAATATCGAGGAACCAAGAAGGCAGCCGAACAGAGCACGAGGAATCTTTCTACGATGTTAGAATCGGAAACCAAGGAGCAAGAACGAGTTCGCCAGAAGTATGCCAAACTCGAGAAGGATCTTGAGGAAACATCCCAAAGGAACGAGGAGTTAGAATCTATCGTTGACGGAATGAAAAAGAAGAATCTCGGCAATCAAGGACTCGAAGAGAATCTTCGAGAAATGTCCAAACGCAACAAGGAGCTAGAATCTAGGGTCGATGAAATGCGGAAGCGGAATATTCAAAACCTGAAACTCGAAAAGGATTTCGAGAAAATATCCGAGCGAAACAAGGAGCTGGAATTAAGAATGGATAGATATAGGAAACGAAACCTTGAAAGAATCGGCGACAACAGCATTGATTCGTGCCAACAATGTCTTGTCCTTGGAGAAGAGCTGCGATCGACGATTGAACAAAACGAAAAGCACGTGCTCACAACGGAAAAATTCCAAGACGAGCATGATCAACTCCTAGATCGTTACAGCTTTTTGGAGAAAGAATTGAAGGAAGCGATGGAGCAAAATGAATCCCTGGAATCGCAATTAATTGCAAAAGGCAACAGTCCCCGCGATGAAGCATTGGACAACGATGACAAGTACCAGGAGCTCAACATTCGTTGTATTGAGCTTGAGGAACAGCTGAGAGATTCGAACGATCTCAACAACAAGAAACAAGCACAATTAGATGCCTTGAGGACGAAGATTGTCGACTTGGAAGCCTACGCAGACGATACCGCAGCAGATCTCGAACAGGCTGAGAGTATTATTGGAGCATTAAAGGCTGAAGGAGCCGGTGAAGGGGCTGAAGTCACTTTGCTAATGGGACGATGCAACAAGCTTCAGGAGCAATTAAAAGAAGCACTTCGGGTAAAAGAAAAAATAACATATGACCTCGATAACTCCCAAAAGGAGAACATTAAGATGAAAGAAGAGCTGAACGAAAATTTGGACAATCTTGTTGTCAACATTAACGTTGAAGACACAAAGGCGAAAAGTGACACAGGGGAAGCAGTCGAAGAATTGAACGAAGAATTGAACGCTCTCACTGCTGCGAAGGAGGAACTCGAGATATCGCTAAAGAAGGCAGTAGAAGAGGCTGAGCAACAAAAGCGGCTGAAGGGTCACGTCGAAAAGGATCGTGACTATCTCGATAAAATGTACAATGAGTGCAAGAGTGAGATGGCCAAGGTTCAGACCGACCTTGATGCCACCAAGGAGCTCCTGAAAAAATCGAATGACGAAAAGGAAGAACTGGAGAGAAAGCTGCAAATTGAAAAACATGTCTCCAGTTCGCTCAAAACAAGCCAAAAGAACCAAGACGCAGACGATAGCGAAGAGAATGAGTTGGAAGAACTATATCGACAGGCTCGTGACGAGCTCTCGGAAGTAGAAAGTATGCTGTTTGAAACCGAGGAAGAACTAGAGGCTCTGAAGGCTAAATACGAAAAACTCCAGGAGGAAAGCAAGAATCCCTCCATCAAAGAGGCCGAATCAGAAGAAATCAATCACGATCTCCAAGATCTATCACGAGACGAGCTGATGAAGGAGACCAGAAAGGCACTTCGCAAAATGCAAGAAACGCAGTTTAAGGTTGTCGATCTCCAAGAAACCAACATGATTCTCCAAGCCCAGCTGAAGAGTTCACTTACGTTCAAGGAAAAGAGCAGGCAACCTGCAAGAGGAAGAAATAATGGGAATAGAGGGGGATTTTGGAGCCTAGGGGGTGGCGATGCAGCAAATAAGACCAATGATGGTGATGCAAAGAAAGGGGAAGAAGGCGATGCTCCTCGCCCATTATTCAGCCGGTTTGGTAGAGGCAGGGACACCAACAATCAAAAGAACGAGGAAGATACCGCCGACAAATGAAAGTTTGATCCATGATTTTAGATAAATGATTTACTAAAGTGCGACAAATTTCAAATTTCCGACGCTATTACCTACGAGTAGATTTTTTTTGCAAGAGTGGTATGATGAACTCGCGGAGGGATAAGATTCTTCCAACATTTTACGCAATACATGACAAGTGCAATTCGCACCATTCTAGAGGGAGAGATACTATTTTTTTCCAATTATACACATTGCTATTGTCAAAATTCTATTATTCGGCTTTTGATTTACTAGTGTACGCTACCTTCGCAAAAATAATCGACGTTGTCGAACGAGATGCAGGTAGCGTCTTCAACTCATTCAATTTACCAGATGCTAACAAAGCATCACCTCCTTGATTCATCCCCCGAAAGAGTGTAATCAGAGGCATCTGTTGGCGATGTTCAAGAATTCAGATTGCCCGTTTTTTTCACACAAGGGAGATTCGACTAGCAGTGTGCCAAAGATTCCCATGTTTTTATGTTTCAACATATTATATTATACATTCCCCGTTTAAACACAAGTCGCCTCTCATCTCATCATAAGGGAGGGCAGATCCTGGATGCACTTGAGAGCTGCCTTTGTGTCCTTGTGTTCCGACCCTAGCGTTACCGCGTAGATCGATAGGGCATTTCCGTATTCGACGCAGGCATTCCTCAGGTCACCAGCCCGTTCCAAACACGCACCGATCTTGTTGTAGATCTCGGCAGTGTCTGGATGGTACTTGCCAACAACGGCAATATCTTCGACGACGAGCGCCTTTTTGTAGGCCTGAATGGCCAGATCGTAATCGCCTCCGTTGGATTCCATAAGCTCGTCGCCGTTGCGTTTGTGTTCCATGCTGGTGAGCAAACAGGTTAGATAGTCGCTGACCTTATCGTCCGGCATCCCCTTGGCCTTGAGGACATCATCGACGCACGAAATGACGTCTTTTGTGTGATTGTGGGATTTTCCAAGGAGTGCCACTAAAATGCGGAGGGCCGATCGGTATTGCCCCAGAGCGTTGTCGTAGTCGCGATTCTCTCGAAGGGCATGGCCCACGAAGCAATAAGTTTTTCCTGTGTCTCGGTGATCCTTTCCGAGTATGTCCTCACGGATTCTTAGAGACTTGTGGAACTCCCGCAATGCCGCTTCGTTGTCGTGAACCTTATAGAGGAGATCAAACCCGCGGGAAAACTGAACTTCCGCAATCATCAAGGAAACCTGATCGATTGCTACCTGCCTTCCGCAGCGAGCCCATAATTCCTTGAATAATCCCTCAGCGAGAAACCCGATTTGCTCCCTCGAAACCTCTGTCAGCACTCCGGTTCTCCAGTGCTCTTCCGGGCTTGCGGCCTGGGCGGCAGCTCCCGGGGCTGGACGACCCTTTGATCCTCGTTTCTTGGAACCCTTGCTGCTATTTTTCGATGCCATGATTTCGAACTGCTGATTGAGAATTGTATATCTACTGTGATGCTATTGCAGATTGTGGAAAGTTATCGTATGAATAAGTGCCTCAATGCCTTTATCGATTCGTTTGCTTGGGGATATGGTTTCGGTTTCAATGGAATGATTCGGATTGGAAGTCGGTAGGAAAAGATCAGTCTCTACAATGGCTGTTGTGCTCGTGCCATTAGACTTCGCCCCCTTCGAAATAAGAGAACAAGAGATGACCACACGCGCTAACAGGAAAATGATTGTGATGCACTTAATACCCAAGACGAGACAACCCGAGATAGAACCGCGTTTCAATGAAAGTAGGGCTTTCGCCAAATTTAACCAACAAATTAGTCACACAAGAGATAGGCGATATATATTTCGATGTGCATTCTTTTGGCTTGAACCTCCGTCCAACGGAAAGTCTGCAATTCAAAAATACCGTAAATTTTGTGACCTAAGAATGAAAGCCCAAAGATGATAGGTATAGTTAAGCTCTACGTACGGTATGTTATTATATACAGTCGAATCACTTGACTAAGCTGGATTGAATTCAACTCATATTATATCCATTAGGACTATGTATGTACGTCGCGTACATACTATGCCAATATAATTATATTCGGAAACAAAATTTCGAGAAGGTTTCCCACTTGACTAGTGTGATAGTTGCTGTTGCTGTGGACGATGGTTCGTTACGTTCCGTACTTTGCGTTGGTATCTCTTGCCGGTGTGGGTTCGGGGATTGGTCAATACTTTGGCATATAGGCGTGGCGTGCATTGCTTTGCGAAGAGCTGGGTCTTTCCCTGGACGGGATGGTCGAGAGATGTCTTGATGGTGCCTGTCGTAAAGTACCAATCCAGTTTGACGAGTTTGGGTTTGGCATCTTTGGTGTTACCACTGTCATTGTTGTTGTTTTTGTTGCTCTGGTTTGGATTGTTCTCCGGCGTCACCGTTCTTTCGAAAAATTCGACTGCTTCCCAGCTGCCGGTAAACGTCCAACCAAAGTCGCATGGATCTGGATAGACTTCGAGGGACACACGCAGGGCCATCCACTCGGGAGACGGGCGCTGTTGATTGTAACGGCGTGTTTCCTGCTTTCCCATGGAAGTAGTGGCATCCTTCGAAACGGAACTACTGTTGCTGCGAGGATTATTGCCGGACAGCAACTGTTCCTTTAGGCCACTTGCCTTTTGCAAAGCTTGGTTCGGATCCAGTTCCTCGAGCGAAGACATGGCCTTTTGGAGGCTCTTGAGCTCGATTTCCAGATCGGCACGCAGTTTTGCATAATCGTGTTTTGGTTTCGGATTGTTCCTCCAGCGGTCGGTGCCCATGCGCTCCTTGATGGCGTCGCGGGATTCCCATTGGGGCTGGAGCTTGCGCAAGAGACGGGATTCTTCGCGCTTGCCCATGGACAAGAGGCGATCCCGCCGGAAAATCAACGACTCTAATGCCACTACCACGATACTAGCATCACGGGCCAGGAGTTCCTGTTCGGAGACAATCAGCTCCAGACCCTTTTCCCAGCGATTCCACCACCTGGAAATGGCCGTGTCGGTAACTTCCAATGCCTTGTGGATTTTGACTATGGATGCCTCGTAGGCCTGCCCCGCGAGATCCCAGTCTCCTTGGTTCTTGGCAATGTGCGTTGCTTTCGTGGCAAAGAGTTCCGACTGGGAGGTGAATATACGGGTGATCAATCGCTGGCCGGACAAACACTGATCGCTGTTGATGCTTCTATGGTTGGTTCGAATCTGTTTGGTCTTTGTTGCTAGGCCTTTGGCGATGGCAGTTTCCAAGTCTTCCGTTTCAGTTGCAATCGAACGAAATTTATTCCAGTTAATTGGTTGGAACCGAGGGACTTTGTCTTCCTCATAATCATCGTCATCCTCGTTGCCGTTGTCCGAAAAACCAACGACGATATCTTCCTTTTCTAGTCTTTGTTCCAGGACGTTCAAAAATGCCAGAGCGATATCGGCATCATCTGCATTTTGTTCTCTCAAACAAGCCGTGCAATTATGCAAGGCCTTGCCCCACAGATCGTTCATCTCGTTCAATGGCATTCTTGAAAGTTTGTCTGTCGTATCGTTGGTGATTGTTTGTTGCTCTTGTCGGCGTCGCAGAATCTCTCTGTCCTCATACATGGATTACGTTCTTTCACGCAACCGTCCATACAGAATTGATGTAAAATACCGCATAACTTGCAGAAGTATAGCCTTCTAAGAGTAATAGGCACAAGTTTTTCTGCCGAAGCAAAGGCCGAACCCATCGCGTGAGATTGGCTTCTTGGATGATCTTTCGAAGAAAACATCTCTACAATACACGTGAATGATTGGTTGAATTGAAATTTTGTCAAGACCGAAGTGTCACGTGAAAGATTTTTCGCGGGATTTTTTGTGAACATACTCTTCCACTCATCGAAAGCTATGAAAGCTATGAAAGCTATGAACAGAAAAAGTACAAGCAGACAACTAGATTTTAAGTTTTCTTGATAGAGTGGTTGCAGTTACTTGTCATATGGGAAATCGAATTGCTTTGGATCCTCAAGTAACTATGTTACTAAAAAACAGCAAACAATGAGTTGCCGAACAATATGTTCGACATCAAACTACACACGAAAGAAGAAGAAGAGAGTTGCTAATAAAATGATTACTATACACAATGTACATGAGTGTGTGTGTGTTCTGTCGAGGCATTGAGCGAATCTATTCCCTATGCGCAATCGTGTTCGAAGTGATTTGCGTAGGGGAAAAAGTGAGGCCTACGGTATTCTTCCAACCCATAGTGTTCCCCGTCGCTCTAAGAAGAAGAAGAAGCCAGCTTGTTGTTGTTCCTAGAAGCTTCTTCTTCGTGAAAAGAATTCTGACTGCCGAATTCGAATGTATTGGAAATCCATTGGAACAACATTCGTGGCGGGCTTTGGGCTTGCGTCACTCCGCTTTCGACGGATGGTATGTTTCGCGTTATTGCTACCATTCACTTCCAATTCCGCAATTCGATTCCGCAATTCGATCGCAATTCGAATTGAATCCAAGCAACAGCTTTCAAATGCATGCATTGTTTCATGGATAGTATGGATGCATGATTCTTGATACCGCTGCTCTCTTCACGGCTCGTTGACAGGTATGCGATCGATGATTGGCTCAAACGGAGCCTGCGTCTCTCCATAAATATCTTCGGCGGTAAGGACAATCGTGGACGATGTGTCCTCCCCAACGGGAACCGGATCGACAATGTTCCCCGAGGCTTCGGGATTTGCCTCGTCATCGTTGAAATAATAGACGGTGGTAACCTTGGGAGGTGTGTTTTCGGCTTGGCTGGCCTTTTGGCTCTGCAATACGGCAACCGTGATTCCCGCCGCCAAACCGGCAACAGCAAGGACTGCCACCACCGCAAACAACATTACGAGTTTTTTGAGCTTTGCGTTTTCGGCCCGGAGGCTCCCGACGTAATCGCCTTGGCCTTGCTCGACGTCGGGACTAATCTTTGGTTGCTGCTGTTGCTGCATGGTGAACATGAATTGTAAGTCTTGTTTGGAGAGTGGAATGGATATGCAGGATCAAAGAAGATCAAGTATACAAAAGAGAAATTCCCGGATAAAAAGTTTGTCGATCCTTTGATGTCTTGATACTATCGAAGTAGAGCAACGATGATTGTCACACGTGTCTCTCTTTCTTGTCTTGGATGGAGAGTGAACAGCGCATAGAGCCAGGCATAGCGAGCTAGTGCTACTTACACAAGTCGACAATTCTGTGAATTTGTCGACTCGTGTCACGCAGATTCCGTTCACTCCGAATGGGGTGTAAGTATTTTTTTTCTTTCTTTGTTCTCTTTTGCGCGCACCTCGATTGAGAAGAAGGTATGTTAACCTTAAGTATTTTTGTTCGTTTTTGAAAATCTTCTTAATTGCTTGCGTTGAACTTCTCTTCTTTCAATCGTGCACGTGTCAAGTGCCTTGTGCGTGGTATATGACTAACTTGGATTAAAATCCAGATGGAATGCAATTTTAATTGATTGAATCGATCTAGTCATACCAAAAGGAAAAGAACACGACCGACTTGATTCGTTATGAGTTAGAAGGTTCTCACGCAACGGAAGCTGAATGATGAAGTGAAAATGGACATTTGACATTCATTGTTATCACTTGTATCATCTGCTTCCAAGATTAAAGATTCATTGTTTGGAAGTCTAAGATCATTACAATATAAAGCACTTTGATTCCATAATCAATAACAATCCGACAAGATGAATTCCATGCCACAACAACAACAACCGCAGATGCAGCAAAATTATTATCCGCAGATGCAACAGCAGCAAATGATGCAGGGCCAAGGTATGCAGCAGCATTCTATGATGTCCAATCCTGGTATGCAGCAAGGAATGCCGCAAGGAATGCCGCAAGGAATGCCGCAAGGTATGCAACAGCAAGGTATGCAGCAATCCATGATGTCTGGACAAGGAATGCAAAATCCTCAGATGCAATCCATGATGCAGCAGCAGCCTCAAATGAATCAACAATCTATGATGCAGCAACAACCGCAAATGAATCAAATGCAACAGCCACGAATGCAGCAACCCACAATGCAGCAGCCACAGCCCACATTGCAACAACCTTTGGCCAGAGCCCCGCAGCCACAATCCATGCAGGCCCGTCAGCCAGGATCCTCGCAACAGCAGCAACGCAATCCACAAATGCGATCCATGATGAGCCGCCCCCCCTACGTAGACCCCAACACAAACATTATCTACGATTGCGAGAATGCGGAGTATGAGGGATATCTTACAAAGCAATCCATGTGGTTGAAGGTACGATAGAATATGTACAAGTCAAGTCAAGTTAGAAAATTGAAAGCATTATTTGGAATCCCATTCTCGTGTGTTGCACCATTTCATATCTCATTTCTTTCTTTATCCAAAAAATCAAATTCATTCATTTGCAGGACTGGCGCCGCCGCTTCTTTTTGCTCAAGGGCAGCAAACTCTTTTATTGCTCCAACGAGTACTCGACACCCCACGGGATGATCGATTTGGCATTGTGCACGACCGTCAAATCAGCCGATTTGAAATCCCGCAAGCGCAACTCCTTTGAGATTTCCACACCTGAGATTACTTACCTCTTGTATGCCGACACGGAACAGGAAAAGGACGACTGGATTGGCCGTGTTGGAAAGGCGATTGTCCGGTGTTCTTCGACGTATTACACGGGTGGAAAACAGCAGCAGCAACAACAGCAATCGCAGAATCCCTATTCTAGCGCGTACGGGGGATACAACCAACAGTCGGCCATGGACAGCGATGACGATGATATTTACTACGAGGACCCAAACAACCCAATGCCGTACTTTAATGATTAAAAGCAGAAAGTTGAATCGATAGGGTGGAAGGAAAAAGAGAGGAACACTTATAACTATGATAATAATTGCATTGAACCTTTATCGTGTCTTCTTTTTTCCTACTGTGATGATCAAAAGATCTGAAAGTACAATCGAATAGATTCGTAATATTAACAGAATATTTATTTGCATTTATGATACAGTAGTGATCTATTTTAAAAAATGATACACGCTCAAAGTCATACGACGACGAGCCGATGTGTTTGTTTGTGGTGCGCAAGTGTAAATGTGGATGTACAATAGAGGATGAAATACAAACGTTTCGCGAAAGAGGGTTCGCTATTGCAACCGTCTGATGACTGGAAAAATTTTGTGCGGCTTGGGCGATTGTGTTGCTGGAGCTTATCCGGGAGCAAACAAAAGTCGCCGATCCGCGTTGCGGTTGGAAAAAGTACGTACAACATGGAGGCAGGAATCTTTGAGATGTTCCGGCTTTCGCAGAGGAGTTCCGTGTTGGAAATTTTTGTGGAACAATAGTTGGCTCTGTAGCAAGTGTAGGTTCGCGCGTTGGGATACGCTTAGAGATTTTGCTTGATGATGATACACTAGGATCAGAGCTTGATATGAGCCGGAGAAAGAATTACTTGGGGAATTCGTAGGAGATTCACTGCGGATTTCGGAGTGGTAACTACTTTGGGCACTAGGCTTCGAAACACTGGGCGCTCGCTAGGGGAGCTGCTTTGGAAATAATCACTTGGTGATACGCTAGGATCAGCACTTGGAGATTCGCTGGGATTCTCGCTTGGCGATAGGCGTATCACTTGGATTTCGTTAGAGAGTGGTTGGCGATTCTGTTGGAGATTTTGTTGGTGCTTCACTTTCTGTTGGGGGCATGGTTGGAGAATCATTTGATGTGCCAGAGTCTGAATCCTGGACGAGGTTTGGAATGGCAATAAAATTGCCATTGCCAAAGTCAATCTTGTTCACAGTCTTTTCCCATCCAGCGGCACTATGAACTTGGGTTTCAAAGAAAGATCTGAATTCCAGCTCACTGATAAAGAATCTATCATCGACAAGAGTGCTGTTCGTATCGAGAGTGGTGTTGGTGTAAAGAATAGTGTTTGCGTCGTCGAGCGTAGTATTCGCGTCGAATGTCTGCAATCCTGTAGGCTCCAGTTGCCGCCTTAGCTCTGTGCCAAAGATAGGTTCAATCGGACATTCCTCCCAGCAAGCTACACTAACTTCCCATTCGGTTTCGAGAAATGCCTCACCGTCGCTTGAACCGGTATGGATAGAAGAAGTCAGGTTTGCGTCCAACACACGCCGTTCGAATAGTTCACTGCAACCACCATTGGTGATATTGTTGTAGGCGCTAGCGAATAATTCCTCCCAGACTTCCTTGAGAACGTCAGAACTTGTGCTGTTGTCACCAACTCCATCGCTGAAAGGCATCCAGCCCCAATCTTCTTCCGTTCCTTTCATACCCGAGACGTCGAGAGTCAATCGGAAAACTCCAGTTTGGTTGTCTGGATTAAGATGTGGGCAGCCTTCCGCCGAGAAGTTCAACATATCGCCTGCTGTCATATTATGGCCAGCAGCAGAGTAATAGGTCGTTCCAGCAACCGCTAGGGCACCCATAGCGGAGCCCATAACGGCCGCAGCTGACCCACCGGTTCCGGAAAGTCCCAATGCTGCCATGACTCCACTTGCCGCAGCTCCTGCTCCAGAAACGGCACTGCTAATTCCGACGCCTGCTCCTGTAGCAATAGCGGAATTACCAATTACTGCAGTGGTTGTTACAGCTATCGCCCCAACGTTTCCAGCTGCGGTAACAGCCATGGTGTTGGTCGTGGCAGCTACAGCTGCTGCTCCCGCTGCTGTTGATGTGGTGGGTGCTGCGGCACCTGTTGCAGCGGAGATGATGGCAGTTTCCGTACCGGGAAGGTGTAATGCACTGACAACCAGTTCCGCGGAAGCACCTCCGTCTCCCAGAGATGCCCATCCCCACAACTGTTCGGAACCAGTGAAGTTTACAGATTCGTCAAGAACACTTTGGGCAATAGATTGGCCGAGTTCATCGTGTAAAGTCTCGAGATCCATGACATCCATCTCATCTTCGCCACTTCCTTTGCGAAAGAGCTTCACGAGCCATCCTACTAATGCTCCGACTCCTATTCCTCCTAGTCCCCACATGAGACCTTCTTTCACACGTTTCTCCTTTTCCTCGTCGGAGTCATAGAATGTGCTTGAGTCGTATTCGCTAGAGCAACTCATGAAGGAACCAACATCTTCATCACCTTCGCTCATCAACGCGAGTTGTTGGGGGTACAAATCCTTACCATCGCCAGGATTGTAAATGCCCAATTCCTCTGCCGTAATCTCGAAAGAATCTTCCGAAATTGTAGTGATGTCGCGGCTACGGATGCTGCCGTCAAGAGCTGATTGAGGGACGGAGGAAAGAGATCGTCTGCGACCGAATGTGATCGATTTTTCGCTTCGATCAATGTCAGGAACATCTCCTTTTCCCGAGAGAGAAAGAGTGTAGTCTCCAACAGAACCACGTCGAGAGGTATTCCGTTTGAAAGCCGTGGGGGTGGTCGATTGAACCATGCTCGAGAGAGCGTCCTGGAAGATTTCGTCATCCCGAATGAGCCCGTCTGATTCTTCACTCAGGCTGTCATCGTCACTGTCACTTCCGCTGCCGGCGAAATCTCCAAGCGAACGATCACTTCCTTGCTTGAACTGCGAGAAAGATGATCTTTGCGATCTTGAAGGCACCGGTGCTGCAAAGTCACCGAGTGAACCGTCACTGTCTTGCTTCGACCGCGCTGGTGATCTTGATAGAGTAGCTTCTGCGAAGTCTCCGAGCGAGCCACTACTATCTTGATTGGCCGATGCGGCAGCAAAGTCTCCGAGCGAACCATCACTGTCTTGCTTGGACACTGTGGCAGCAAAGTCCCCGAGTGAACCATCGCTATCTTGCTTCGATCGCACTGGCGATCTTGATAGAGTAGATTCCGCAAAGTCTCCAAGTGAACTGTCGCTATCTTCTCTGATATCTGGCTCAGCCGGCTCGTATCCATAAATATAGTTCAGATCATCTTCACTTCCATCTTCCAACTCTAGGCTTGATCGTCTTGCCAGATTAGGTGGTGCAAGACTATCGTCTTCCCATGTCAAACTCTTCTTCGAGGATTGAAGTCCAAGACTAGCCTCGTCCCATGTCAAACTCGATTGTCTCGAGTGTCTCGAGTGTCTGGGTGCTCCACTAAGACTTGCTCCATAACTCGCTCCATAAAGTTGTCCGGTACTCGCTCCAAGACTTTCGTCTTCCCATGTAATACTCTTTGCTGACTGCCCGAGTCCAAGACTTTCCCCATCGAATTCAAGACTCGAAATTCGCTTCGAAGATCTAACCTCACTGAGTTGCATACTCCTACGTCTCCCGGATGTTGGACCAGGAACATCGTCTTCAAGGTGAAAGGATGCCTCGCTACCCTCGTCGTCCCAGTTGTCGCCTTCCATGCGCATCAGCTTAATGCTCTCGTCTCTGTTGCCAGTTTCATTTGTGCTGTTGCTGTCATCTAAGGAGGCCTGAGGGATCTTGATCGATGATCTGGTTCGTTGAGATCGATTTGGAAAGAGTGTTGTTGCTGCATTATGATCGCTTTGGGATTGATCCGCAGCGAGGTTATTGATCGACCAGGAATCTTCAAAGCTAATAATGCCACCCGATCTCGTGGAGCTCTCCATCTCATCCAGTTGTTGAGTGATAGATTGATCGTCCGTATCGAAAGTATTCACCGAACTATCATCGCTTCCATATCCATAGCTCGAGCGGTTTGCTCTAATGCTGGCACCTCGCCCACCAAGGTGGCTAACAATGGAATCTTGGTAGCCATCGAAAACATCAATGGGAATAGATGAGATGCTGCCTGATTGGCTGCTACCTAGAGTGGAGCGATCGGTGTAGTAGGTACTGGATGTTCGGCTAGAACGAAAGCTCCTTCTCGAATTCGATATGGATCGTTCGCTTGTGCTCAGTGGAGACTGATCGACTTCCTTGCCCTTGATAGTCCGGTTGTTGCGTTCACTCATGCTCTTCAATGGAACACAATAGCCACCACCCATACCCATCAACCCATCGCTCAGAGGAGGCCCCGAAATGTCATTCAAGGATGTTGTACGACTGGATCGATAAGACGCCGATCCGGTTTTGGGAGCCTTCATAGAGGACTTTGGACCATCGCTGAAATTAGATTTGCGAGAATTCATCGAAGATAGCCTATAGGACATCATGGATGAGGAATCGTTCTGCGGAGTATTTGGAGAATCGTTAAGGGGAGCCCCTCTACCCATTTTCGTTGGGACTACGCGGTAAGGTAGCTCACTGGAAGAGGGTTCTGTTGCTACATCGCTAAGAGATCCTCGGCGAAGAATGCTTCTAGGGGGCATCTGCCATGCCTCGTTCTGGGAAGGTTCCATCGAGGGTGTTGCTTTTGGTGTTGTTGTTGTGTCATTGAGGGAACCTCTGCGTGCCATTTTCATCGAACTCTTTAGCGGCATGGAAGAGTCTGATGTTGATGTTGGTATTGTTGATACAACATCATTCATCGAACCTCTTCGCGACATTTTCATCGCACTCTTTAGCGGCATGGAAGGTTCTATTGTCGTTACTACATCATTCATGGAGCCTCTGCGAGACATTCTCATCGAACTCTTTAGTGGCATGGAGGATTCTGATGGTATCGTTGATACAACATCATTCATTGAACCTCTACGAGACATCTTCATCGCGCTCTTGAGAGGCATCGAAGGTTGTTCTATTGTTGTCACTACATCATTCATGGAGCCTCTGCGAGCCATTTTCGGGGGCACGCTGTATAACATTGATCCATCATCCGAAGACGCTTCTCCGAAATCAAGGGAGCTTCTTCGAAGAATACCTTTTGGTTTAGCATTCGAAGGAGTAGATGATGCTGAAACATGAGTGAGAGAGTTTCTGCGTCCCATTCTTGTATGTACGGGTTGTGTCAATGGTTGCATTTGCGGTTGTGGTAGAGGTTGTGGTGTAGGCTGTACTTGAGATTGATAGCTATAGCTGGAAGGGGTGTCTCCCATGGAACTTCTCCGAGCCTGTTTCCCTTTGGGTCGGTAGTTCATAGGAGTCGTTGTTGCATCATTATCTCCCCCCGTAAGTGTTGTTGTTTCATCGCCCATCGATCCCCTTCGCTGGAACTTTGCTCCCAGACTTCGTAAGCTGCCATTGAACGAACGCTGGCTGTTGCTGAACGAATCGTTGTTGTTGGAAGAGGCTTCACCGAGGGATGATCTTCTATTCGCTTTCCGCCGGGATGTCTTCTGTGGCTTGAGAGGTTTCTGGGGTTTCTTTGGTGCTGGTATGTCTATAAACGGATTGTTGAATGGATTGTGCCCGCCAGATTTCATCTTGAATCGGAAGTTTGCTGATCCTTCGAGACTTGAATTGAGAGAACCCCTTCTAGGAGCACGCCCACTTCTTGAACCTTCTCCACCTCCAGTCAAAGGAACCTTGTGGTCCGATATCGCCCAATCGCCCGGTTCGGGTAGAGAATCTACGGAGGAATCTCTAGAACGAGGAAGCGACGAGGAGGAAAACGAATCATCGCTCCTGACATCGCCTCTTTGATTGCGAAGGATGCCTCTTCCTCTGGAATGAGACTCTGATTGTTGTCGTGTGAGAGCATCCCCAGTCTCGTACTGATAGTCCACAGTACGAGTCCTTCGCGAACCACCGCTTCTCGAGTGGCTGCTTGGGAGCATCTTGTTGCTTGTGTTTGTGTCTTTGTGTTTGGTGCCAATTGCTTCTCTTACTTCACCAAGTTGTTCTGGAGACCGAATCATTCAATCTATTGTCCTTTTGACTTCTTTGAAAGTTCGATCAGTTACAATGTTATCTCTGTTGAGATCTCTGGTGAGATGAGTTCGGTCTTATTCTACGATTACGGTAACGTTGTTGTTGATAGCGTCAACCTATTCTTGTATACGTTGTTGGTTGTAATTGCAACCGGACTCTTGTTCCTCCGAATTTGCGGCAGGTCTTCTTTACTTGCTCATTAGGGGAAAGGGTGGTTCTCCCTTTCGTGCGCGTGCAATGTTTCATAAGACCGAGGGAATATTATTTGCTTGCTTCATCACTCTTTCAAATGTCATGTGCAATAACACATCTCTAATGCCGTACTAGGAGATGCACGATTTGGGCATGTATGTTCAATTTATCATAAGTGAGCAATCCCGTTGTTTTACGACCTATATGCCTTCCTGAACTGGTGGCGTGGAACCCGATTCGCATTGCACTTAGTAAGGTGACACTGAGAACGGGAATGGGTACGTATTTAATACTATTATAAATTGTCGCTTGTGAGACATTCTGCTTCCAACTTGAATTTTCTTACCGGTTTAACAGTCGCTTAACAGACTAGGGCATATCACAATTCGCAATTTAGACATTTTATGTATGACTGTGTCCTATTGAGATGCCTCAAGGATTAATCTTCAATGTTCAAGCGACTACATTCTACTAAACTTCTCAATTGCTCGACAAAAATCACTACGAAATGAACGGTTCAAGACTTGAAATTTAAAAGGCAGAACGTTCGCACGAGCGATCCGCCGCCGAGAAATCCCACCCAAAGCGTTATCATAGTTTTCAAGTAGTCATGAATTCACTTTGGCTTGATCCTTTAAAATCACGTAAGAGGGATGGCATTTATTGACGATATGTCTGATGTTGCAGTTGGAAACTTAAATAAATATGAAAAATACCATTTTGGTAATGGCACCAAGACGTTAAAACTGGAATAATTGTTACTCAATATATTCCATATATCCCTTCTATATATTGATATATTCCGTGCAGTTTTTGAAGTTCGGAAGACTCACGTGAAAACTCTTTGCGATCGGGACTGCTTTGATTCCCGATCGCGTCAGTTCGATCGATCATTTTTTCCAACGGTTCCCTTTCAAAATTTCGAATTCGACCGAGGAAAAAGGTATGTCGGCGGCAGTTTTGCTCACAAAATTCGATGGAAAGAGTCGTTTTCACCCACGCGGCTGATACTAACGGGAAGAATAGAAAGCGCTGGCCATTTGAGTTGTTGATCTGTATATGCCCCATCCAATTCGTGCATTCTACTAACTGTACGTACAGTATTGTGGGAGCAGAGGCATCAAAAGATTTGATCACTACAACAGCTACGAAGAGAACACCAGGCTTCTTGTTTTCTATTTCAATGCAATCAATGACATTCATTAGAAACGATGCCATCCAAGCAAACCAAGAATTCAAGGATACGGCAGCGTCAGCTGCCTGATCAAGGGTCTGTTGACAACTGCGCGTTTAAACACGGTCCCTTTGCTTTTGATAATACAAATTGCTATCCAAATTATAAATGCAGGCAACCACCGACAATGTCATCGGAATCGAAAATACTTGGACGGCAGAGAAGGCGAAAAAGATATTCGTCATGCTCAAAATTTTATTGCCACAATTATGACATCTCTTGGAAAAAGAAATTGTTTCTCGCAATCGTCTGCGGTGCCACAATGCTGATGTCCGTGTCAGCGATTGATTTTTCGGAGGTCGATTCCAATGGTGACATCATTCTCGAGACAATCCAGAAAAGCAACAATAATGATGTCGAAAACAATATCGAAGCGATGTCGGATAAACGGGCGAATAAAGCTAATGTAAAACGAATAAAGAGAAGGGATCTCATCCCAAGAAATTTGCGGAATTTATCGGAACAAAAGCAGCAGCACGAAAGAACAATATCAACAAAACAGGAGACGGAAATATATCGAGTACGGGGAAGAAAAATCAGCGAATCTGGTACTTCTGAAAATAGTGTTGCCTCTGAGGAATACAATAATGATGTTCAAGAAAATCTGATGTCAACAACAAGCAGTAATGTAAGCAGGTTAATGAGAGGACCACCATTGAATGCCGTGCGGCTTCCAGAAAATGATATACCCGACGACAATACCCAATCTACACCAGAAAATGATATATCCGACGACAATACCCAATCTATACCAAAAGGTGACATTTCCGATGACATCAACCAGCAGGCTCCACAAAGAAATCGCCAAAGAGAGTGGGTGAAACAAACAGATTTGTCCAAGAGTGACGACAGATCGGGGAAACCTCCAACCAATTATTCAAATGATGTTCCAACGTTGAAACCAACGTTGAAACCCCCAACGGTGAAGCCAACAGCATTTCCGACACGAACCAGATTCACACTCCCGCCCACTAGACCCATACCACAGCCAACACCTGCACCACAACGACCTTCTGTTACGCTCCCACCCTTCTCACTTCCGCCATTTCAAAAGCCGACAAGGCTGCCTACAATAAGACCCACTTCCGAAAAGCCGTCTCAGAATCCAACCAAAGGCCCTACTGCGAGCGAGCCTGGCCCGCCTACTCCAGTGCAAGAACCTGGGGGAGGAGGAATCGATCCACCAGAGCCAGGAGGCGGAGGAGGAATTGTCCCACCAGGAGGCGGAGGGGGAATCGACCCACCCGAACCAGGAGGTGGAGGGGGAATTGATCCACCAGAGCCAGGAGGAGGTGGTATCACAGAGCCATTCCCACCAACAAGGCTTTCAACTACCGCTCCAACATCACTACCGACTCCAGATCCAACAAAGAGCCCAAGCATTCCCCCAACCAAGTTTCCAACCTCTTTGCCGACGCAAACCCCAACCTCTCCGCCAACGCAAATCCCAACCGTTTCTACGCCTTCACCAGTTAACGCACCAGGGCCAGGAGAGCCTGGTGGAGGAGGAAATGAGCCTGGGCCAGGAGAGCCAGGGCCAGGACAACCTGGTGGAGGGGGTAATCAACCAGGGCCAGGACAACCTGGCGGAGGAGGAAATGAGCCAGGAACGGGAGAACCTGGTGGAGGTGGCAACCAGCCAGGAGGACAACCTGGAGGACAACCTGGCGGAGGAGGCGATGAGCCAGGAGGAGCACCTGGAGGAGGAGGAAATGAACCAGGGGTAGAGATTGTACGAACTTCGCCTCCGACTGCTACTGCAGCGCCGACGATATTCACCCAAATTCCAACTGTCATAGAGGATTCGCCAGGAGAACCCGGCGGAGGAGGAAACCAGCCAGATGAACCAAATGGAGGGCAGCCTGGAGGAGGTGACCAGCCAGGGGGAGGTAATAATGAACCAGGAGAACCAGGGGGAGCGGGAAGTGAGCCTGGAGGTGGTGAACCAGGAGAACCAGTAAACCTATTGGGTGATAAAGGCGATGATGATTACAGCGATTCTCTGGAAATACCTATTCCTACATCGCAACCCATCAAAATGACTATTGCAGCATTAAATGCTGCCGATGGGCATTTCAAACCCGAACCATCCCAAATCAATGGATTCGAACCAGAACCAACACCAAAAGGTCCTAAAGTATACAGCCCGGGTTCTCCGGAGTGGAATAAAGAGAGAATCAGTGTTGCGGAGGTACCACCATTCGAGCTTCACTTTGTTGTATTCACAAAAACAAAGGATTTGAAAGCTTCTGTAGAAGATACGGACGCATTGGAAGCGTTGACAGCGGAATATATACTAAACTACTCCAAGTCGATGATTGGTAGCCATTTATTGGCAATCGACAATTTGATGTTGCAAAGCATTGAGATAGAAGGCAATGTCACCAAACCATCGAGAAGATTACAGGAATCTCAGCGTGTTGAATCTTTGACAAAACGGTTCAAGTCAGCGGATACATTACAACAATCCTTTGTGTTCACCTTTCGTGCGAAATTTGAATTCATGCACTGGACAAAGATTGCTTGGGCCCTCAATTTACCAGCATTGGCAGAGAATCTGGTAAAAACTGCTCTCGCAGAAGACAGGAAGGAGAATTACTTGACAACATTGCAAGAGATATCGTCAAACAACAATACAGTTGGCACGATTGAGGATTTCTTGTTCTCGTCAGCCACGGACGTGTATCTTTCCAAAATCCCCGAAATATTACCGGAAGTCGATTACGAGGTACAAGAAGCAAAAGAAATACCACCATTTTTCAAGCCAGAGTTCCCGATATTATCAATATTGGCTTTCTCGAGTCTAGGTCTTGCTATTGCTCTTTGCTTGGTTCGTTGCCGAATCGAAAGAAAGAAGCAGAAATGGCTAAAAAAGAGTGCCGAAACTTACGGAATTAATCGGCATGACGAGGAATACGAAACAAGTCGGAATGACGACGAAGTGACCGTTATATTCAGTGACTCTAGCGAAGATGATGGCACAGAAGAGTATTGTGTAAAACAATTGCAAAAGAACACATTGGACGACAATCTCAAATGGGCCCGTGATAAGGGAATATGCGGTGACGAGGAGGACCAAATCTGGGTAAAAACAAGTGGCAAAACTGCTACAACGGCTGGTATAGACGAGGAAGTCACTGTGGCGTGTAGTGGCTCTAGTGAGAACAATGGCTCTGAATATAGCTACACAGAACGGTCAGTAGCGAGCGGATTGTCCGAGAACCTCCAATGGGCTCTCGATTACTTAATTTACAGCAGTGAGGACGATGAGAGACAGAGCAACGGGGGCGAGGAGAGAAGCAACAAGAATGACGACGAAGATGAAGATGGCGATGGCGATGGCTCGATCACAAATCCTTCAAAAGAATCTGATGGAAGCAGCGTAGCGGAAGCTTACGAAAGTTTCACCGCAAGGCAAGGAGAGTTGGGGAAAACGACGCATCATGCCTCCAATCTCCAAACTAGTCAACGAGAATTGGGGAAACCTACCCATCATGCATCCAATCTCACTCTCAACGCTAGCAAACGACAATTGGAAAATTCGCAAAGGCATCATGCACCAAAGTCTGCCAACGCTCCATACTAGCAAACAAGAAATGGGAAAATCTACGCATCATGCATCCAATCTGACACCGAAAATCAGCAAACGACAATTAGGAAAGTCGAAGCATCACGTATCCAAACTTCATACGTCTCATAGTCCTAGCAAACGGATTGCTAATAGAGGCAAGAAGACATTTAATGGATACCAAAGCTTCACCAAGCGCAACAGAGAATTGGAAAAAGACAGTCAGCATGTGTTGAATTTGACTTTTCAAAGAAGACGCAATGCTATCAAAGGTAGTGGCCTCGGTGACGAATACGAAAGTTTGGTCTCTCGGCGTGGAGGGATGGAAGCTGTTACGGAGCATGCCTCGAATTTGAAGCTGAATATCAACAAAGGAAATACCAAACAATAGAAAATAAACTAAACCTATAGAAAGAAGAATTCGGATGCATTCGAGACTTCATCCCATAATATTGAACATTCTCCTTTTTGTCTCAATAGTAACATCGATCTCAATCATAATCAAGGGCACCGAGTATGCTGACAGAGAACTGAATCTTAATGAGGAAAGATCGGAGGATTTCCGTCGCCTTCGTGGCAGACTTTCAAGTCGTCGATTTCGTTCCACTTTCTCCGGAGATCCATCTTGTTCTTGATTTAATTTCCATCGTGCGTTATGTGAATGCTGTGAAGAGGGCAAGACAAGACGAAAATAGTTCACAAAATCTTGTCTGGCTTTTACCTAGCCTCTTCCTGCTCTCTGAACTTTTGATTCGGCAAGTTGACATCAACTGGGACATAGTCTTCTATTGATTCCTTTTTGATTTCAGAATACACAAAGGGAAACTTTTTTGGTTTTCTAGCGCGCCGAAGCCGGGTTTGTAGTCATGTACGTGAGATCAAACAACACCCGAAGAATTTTTGAGAATCGACATCTTGAACTTCTTGTTAATGAAAGAAACGCACACTGACAACAATGACTTCACGTTCAACAACACAAAGAACAAGCTGCGTTATGAAAAAGAGAACTCCACATATCTGAAATTCAAAGAAAGAGTTTCTTGGTCCTCTCGAATGAAAACTGACGCAATCTTCTCAATTCTCATTCGAATCACTCACAGGCTGAACAAGAGAATAATTTGCGAAAGAGGCAACGCTACTTGCTTGTGACACAACGACATAGCCTACCGAGATGATGACAAGACGAAATGGTGGAGATTCTGTGACGCGTTCCAAAGCGTTGGTGATTCCAGATAACTTCCCATCCTCGAACGCCGAGGCGGAAATAAGAAAGGACCCACCACCTGTTGCTGCAATGCCAACCGGGAAACGAAAGAAGAATCAGAGCGAAAATGACGCAGAAGAGGAAACTGCCAAAAGAGACATCACCATCATCATCAATGTCAAGCAGGAAACGAAAAAAGAGTCACAGCGAAAATGACGCCGGAACGGAAACAACAGAGGAGACGTCACCGTCACCTGAAGTGTCAAGAAGGAAACGAAAAAAGGATAAAAGGAAAATGAAGTCGAATTACCACCAACCAGGCAGTCATTCCTCCGGGGCAAAAAGTCGCAGCAAAGTCTCTGGTGTTGGCTTTTTGACGAGGATGGCAACCCTTCGACAACAGAAGGAGCAAGTGGAAAGCGAAAACGAAAGCGCGGAGAACAGAAAGAAGAGCAAAATCTGTACGAAACAGCCCCGACATTCAAAGATAAGCCTGGTGATGATGTCAGTGAGCATTGGATGAAGATGTTCCGCAGGTTGTGCAAATATAAGAAAAAGCACGAGGGGTCGACCGAAGTGGTAATTTACCAGGCACCTTCCAAGCAGAAAAAACTTGGACACTGGCTCATGGACCAACGGACCGCCCACTACCGAAAAACGCTCCACAAATCAAAAATCAAACTCCTCGAATCGATTGGTGTTCCATTCAAAAAGAAGATTACCTTTCACTGGATAACCATGTACGAGCGCCTTTTGAGATACAAGGAAGAACACGGCAATTGCAACATTCCCAGTAAATACCATGACTACTACTCTCGCACGGTGGATCTGCACGCAGCGGACGACTGGCGTGACAACGGAGCAGGCGCAGGCTCATGGAGAAAATTGGCTTTGAGTGGAGGCCCCTGGAAAGCGCTTGGATGAACATGTACAACGAACTCGCAGAATATCGAAAAAAACACGGGCACACGCGGGTTCCCCGTTATAGCAAGGAATATCCAAAGCTGGCACGGTGGGTATCCTCACAGCGAACCAAATGCGAAGAAGAACGCCGTATCGATCTGCTAAATGAGCTTGGCTTTGAGTGGACACCCTTGCAGGGTCTATGGATGAGAATGTACGATCGTCTGGTGGCCTACCAGAAAAAAGCACGGTGACACCAAGGTGTCACAGTGGGGGGATGATGGCCAGCTGGGAACCTGGTGCGTCAAGCAGCGACAGATGTACAAGAACAATCGCTTCAAAGACAAGCGACCCATCGAACTCCTTAACAAGATTGGATTTAACTGGATTGGGAAAAGAGGGATCCGAGACACACCAAAGATTTGATGAACAAGAATTCACAGATTTTTAGTAACTTTGGTTATTGAGTGCAACAATGGATCATTGGGGAGAACTATCCGCTACAGCACAGCAGGATAGCAAATACGACAAAACGCTTTTCTTTCCAGCAGTTGAACTATTGTTGCACATGCAAATCATTATTAGTTTCACTTACGTGTACATGTAGTTTAGAGAACCAAAAAGTTAAAATTAGATTTTCATTCGACTATTAGTTGCCTTGTTTTCGGATCAGGTAGACAGTTTCAAGCAACTTTTCGAGATCAGCGTATCGTTGCCTGTCTTCGGGTTTTTCGACGAGCTGATCGGTTTGCTGTAGAATTTCTACATGGTACGAATATTCATCCGCTGTCACCAACCACGTTCGCAAAGAGTGTTCGGATGGTATCCTCCGGGATGGAAAAGGGTGGGCCAATTTTAGTCGCGAATTCCTTTTCTGGAGATGCTACACGCTCGAGGGCCACCAAAAGGATTTTCCCTCCCACCATCAGAAGACTATCGAGGATTCGAACATACTTCTCACGCATCTCGGGCTCAATGGCAACAATAGAAGCACGGTCGTAAATGGCCTCAAACGTCCCGATGGAGCTTTTGAGTTCCTCCGATGGTTCCAACAAATCAAAATAGTCTCCTTTCCACAGGGAAACACTATCGCCCATGAATCGTTCAAAGGGAACTTCTGAGGTTCCTTCAACAGCTTCCTTGGAAATCTTCAGATCCGGATGTTCATCGATAAATTCTTCGAGGGCGATACTGAATTCCCTCCAAACCCACAACCTCTATCGAACCGGTGGAAGAGAGCGACGTTGCCAGATAGGCCATGTCGATGGCCTTTCCACATAGAGGAACTAATATTTTTGTCTTAGCGGCATCGCATGTCTCCCCGTCTTGTGTTGGCAACAAGGCTGACGCGTGATTCAGCAGCACTGGGTTGACTTCCTTCAGGTGAAAGCCGATGCGTTTGTTTGTCCAGCGATCGGACCATGGCTTGAGGGTTTCCCGGGTCGACTCGTCGCTGCTGTTCATGGTGGTGAGACCCAACACCGGAGAAGGTGAGAATATCGATAGGGAAATCGAGGACACGACAAACAGAGTAAACAAGAAGAAGCATGTGGGATGTGTCTGTATCGACTACAAACAAAGCCTTTTATATGAAAGATGACAACAGCATACTCATCAAAAAAGATCCAAAAGAAACAACAGCTCAAGCGCTGCAGATTTTGAGCCGCCATCAAGAGTTGACCCGCGCTTTTCAAACAAATTCGTGACCCGGTACTCGTGACTCATTTGGCGCGCAATGCTGAATGCTCAATGCCATGCGATCTTCTTCTTCATGTTCGGTTATTATTTCACCACAAGCCAAGAACTTCAATCATTCCAATACATCAGTTGCCAAAGCAAACGCGAGCAAGTGAATCGAGAAGGGTTTGTAAAACCGGAAGCGCAAAACGCATTACACAAGTGAAAAGCGAAGAGTTCTTTAGAAATTTCGTAGAAAGAGAAGTTGCAATGCCGGCAAGCCGAAGGGGGAAACGACGTCGCAGCAGCACCAACGCGAATGCCAATGCCAACAATAGCAACGTCAACAACAAAGTCGGGAGAAAAAGAGGAAGCATCGAAGCCGAGGACAGCGACGAAGGAGACGATATCGAGGTTCACGTCCTAGATGGTGTCGAAGTACAAGAACTACAACGATTTTGTGATTGCTAAACGCCAACGAAACGAAAAGTATCTCCAGGAACTCGGGTTTGACAGCAATAAGAAAAAGGACCAAGAAGAGCCGCGCTTCCAACTCGAATTCAAAAGAAACAGAGGATGAGACTACTGCCGAAACAACAACAAATATTTTGTCAAAGCGAGCGAGACTCGTGTCTCCAGCGTCTACATATTACGAAAGCTACGTAGACAGTCATGGTGCTTTTGGAATATCCCTCGACGGTGCCAGCTTGAATAAAGATCCCTTTGATGAAATTTCGAATTTGCTGCTTGAGTTAGGAGCGCGAACAAAAGAAAGCACTCCGATTGTCGTCGAAACTCGAAACAATCGACAGGAATAATGCCGAGGGAGAAATTCTAACCGAGAAAGCAGATTCCGGGAGAGGAGGCAGCATCGAGACAACCGCTGTGCCTAACAACAAAAGCACAAATGAATTGCACGAAAGTGCAACAGCTGTCAATAGAGATGAATCTGGAGGAAAAGAACTCCCAGCAGGTTCATTTGCGGAAGCTCCCGAAGAAAGAAAAGAATCGGCGACTGCAGAAGCAAAGAAGTCGAAACTTTCGATTCGTTCGTTGCTGGAGAAGATGCTATCATTCCTATCCCCTGCGGGTGATAATTCTATTCGGGAGAAGCATCTCGATGCCTTTTATCAATTGAAGGGTACTCCGATTGTTCTTGAGCTTTTGGTTCATTACCAAAAAGAAGAAGATGAACAAGAATGTTGCGATATCGTTATCCTTTGTCTTCAAATCCTGCGCGATGCTTGCTGTCTTTCGGCAGTTTCGGATAATCGCAAAAACGCTGCCGAGAAAGTGGCCCTCGATTTTGTGCAATTATCGGGACTAGAAATCCTGCACACTATGGTTTCCACCCTAAAGCTTGTTGTCGACTTTGGCTCCAGCAGTAGCAAATCGAGAAGAGGCAGGAGCACGAGGCGCCTATCCAAAGCCAATCAACACAATGTCCTACAAGTGATTCGGAATGCCTGGAGTGTTTATGCCAACCTGACATACTTCGAATCGGTGACTGTATTCATGGGAAACGCGGATATTTTGGACCTGGCCGATAAGGCTTATTGGACGCTGACAGCATTGGATTATCACGTAACAGAAACGCTTGCAACCATTCTTCCACCCGTGCCCGCAGATGCAGGACACGAAACAAAAATCTCCTCCGGAAAGAGGAAGACGACGTCGATGAAAGCCAGGAACGAAATTACTACAAGCCCGGAGGCGGTGGAAGAAAGCAAGAGTATTGTCGCCGAGGCTTCTCCCATCCTAGAACCCGTCCTGGGAACAATTCGGAACATTGTGGCTGATCCTGTTACGACACCTCTTGATTGGGAAACCAAGAGCCTGGTCTCCAAGCTATTGGACGTATTGTGCAAGGGAGACGAGGATACGAATCAACCGTCAATTACCGAACCGAGTACAAAGGCCAATGAAAATGACTGGTTACACTTTGTGAAAGAGACGTTTCATGCTACACCTCAAAAGATTGCTGCTGCCGTCACCCCTACGACGACAGTTTTTCGCTGGATGGAACAAAGCGAGAGCGCAGTTTGGGAACTCCTCGGTATCTTCAAGGTGTGTCTCGGAAAGGGAATCCTGACCACGAGCATCAACGATGTGGAACGCTTCGTAACACTGTGGGATCCGTTGCCTCCGACGATTTAGGTGTTTCCAGTAGTCGCATAGTATTGCGGATTTTGGGCTTAGTTTACGGTTTGGTGTTCCCTTCCTCGACCATGAAGATTGTGTACTGGAGAAATGTCCTTCCTCCTCATCTGCCGAAATCCGGAAACAAATCCTACTCCGGGAAGGATTTTTGAATGAGCTGTTGGATCTTTCGGGAAGGTATTCTTCGTTCGGAGGTCATGGCCGCTTGCCATCGAACGGGGAGATAGTTCGAACCGAAGTCGAAGCTATGATTGAAAGGCTTCGAAACTAGGCTGATGATGTGTTAGAAGAAGGCGCCATGTATTTTTCAGGACATTTACAACATGATCTGTTTTGTTTGACTGTTGGAAATGAGCATCCATGACGAGCAGTATCGGAAAAGATAAAAAGAAATGTGAGCAGTTGCGTTTTCTTAATGATTAATCACAATACGGAAGAAGATTTGAAAAAAATATTGTCATCAATTCTGTCTCTGATCGGTGCGCAGTACAGACGAAACACGATTCAAAAACTTTATTGCACCCCCAAAATCGTGTCTGCTTCGGAGTGTGATAGTAACACATGTTTCGGATTTGAAAACGGTATGCACGAGAAACTAGAGTATTGTGAGTTCATGACATCCTCTCGAACAACGACACTCCACGAAGTGAGTATCACTAAAGGAACAATTATGGAAACACCCTCATCCAGAGAACAGCTGAACCTGCATACAGAAAGAACAGTCTAACTTGTCTCAGGAATAGAACTCTGGAGATTCGCCGTTGATTCTAGTCGAACGCATGCACCTCTATTTGCAGCTTGCAGCTCATCAGCATTGTTAGCGTTGAGAAAAGTCATTCTGCTCTGATCCGTTGCAACAGCCCACCTCCATGCACCAGCACCATCGGTTGCAGGATAGAAATAGAGGGGAACTTGAATAGAGAACAAACCTCCAATTGCATCATCCTGTAGTTGTGAAAGTGGGGATGAACTAGAACGTGGGAGAAATATTGAAATAAGCCTTCGTTTAAGGTCAGATTTAGGAGTCAGCCACAACAATCATCACCAACCCAAACAAACTCCTTTTCATCCTAGCCTAGAACACAACAAATCGGCAACACAGCAAGACCAAAATGACGCGAATCTGGATTCCTCGCCGAAGGAAATCCATTGTAAAGAAAGCTGCCATGATTCTGTGTATGACTGCCTTTATTGCCTCAACAATGCCAACCGTGGCATTGGCAAATAGCTTAGGAGAGGATCAGCAACTCCAAGTGGAGCAAGACTATTCCCTGGTGTGTGAAGCCAATCTGAACAACCTAAATGGCAAAAATATCTTCGAAAGCCGCTCATCCATGGAAGTCGAGTTCAACGAACAGGCTCCTCCGACGCGTACGCCGACTACGGCACCATCGCAGTCTCCTTCCCTATCGGTGCCTTGTTCCAATCCTTTCTCAAACCCACGAGGTTCTTACACGTCTTCGATAGCACCTTGTACCATCAGCTTTCACAACGAGGACGAGGGGGCACAACCCATGAATCCTCTCGGTGCCAACCGCAAGAGATACCATGATCAAACCGACGATGAAAACTGGGCGTATTATCGCGGAACCTCAGATGTTTGTGGAACCGAAAACAAAATCGGTGAAGCGAAAGAATACGTTGCGAGCTGGCCAGACGAATGCGTCGGAGACTTTGCCCGTTGCTATGACCTGAGGGATCCAAATCACCTAATGTGTCAAGGCCTGAAAAAATTGTTGGGAGGTTTGCGGGATCGGCGAAGACTGGAGGAACTATCGGATAGTGAACACGACTCCAGCAGTTACCTTCCTTGGACAACAAGAGGCCTGCATGATGCCCTTGTTCCGCCAGGAACAACCCATGTCAGTATCGATTGTACCGTCGACAAGGAGGCCGTCCTCGAGAACTTTCAACGGCAGGTTGACTTCCAACACGAAATGATCGAAGAGAGAGTATCGGCCACCAAGCGACAGACCCTTTTTGTGGTTGTCTCGATCCTTGCCGCGGTGCTGATTACTGTTGTTGCCATTTCGCAGCTGGTGGTCCAGCCCATCGTTGGGGCCATTGGGGACGCCTGTGGAAGCAGGCGACAGGAACAGAACGAAGAAGATGATGAAGGAAACCACCAACTTGTTTCTCTGGTATCTCACACGAGCGGCTTCCGGCTCGAGGTTATCGACGGTGACGACGACGTCGAGGTTGACGACGAAGAAGGATCTTTCCATGTTCAAGGCAACATCGAAACTTTCAGCGAGGAGATTGAAACTCAATCATTCAGCGACACCATCCAACAAATCCCGGTGGATGTTGACGTTGTGCCGATCGTTCCAGCCACTATAATTCCAATGGAAGCCATCCACGCCGAGGTCATCGAAGATGGCATCACCTACTATCCATGAGTAATTTAGTACAGCTGCGAGCTCTTCCTTGAATCATCTACATGTTCGAAAAACTGATAAAACATTTTTGTCTGCGGCCTACGAAGCAATTTTGACTGTGCACTACACGTTTAAGCAAGATGGAAAATAATGATTATATCTACTAGCTATGATACAGTGATTTAAACTAGCGCTTTCATAATGTACCAATGAGATAGGTTATTTAAGGAAGACCACAAATTCAATTGACTATTAACAATTATTGCTACGAATTCGTTTGAACGTCTTTCAAAGCTCTGCTCTTTCCATCTGAAATCGTATTTTGGCGGGGCAAGCATTCCAACAACCGTATACAGAACGTAGAGTTTTTCCATTTTTTCGGGCGGGTTTCGAGGAGTTCAGACAGGTTGTTTAAGGAATAAGAAAAGTTCAATGGACCATTTATTCTTGTTCAACATGAAGAATATTTAGTTCAAGTAGAACATACCAAAGAAACAACAATTTTCTTTCATTAATGCTCTTTCAAAATTCATATGGTTAATTAGAGTTATGCAGATCCAAAAATTTCCCACGCTCGATTTCGCACAGCCGTCAGCACTGTGAACAAAATATAAATGTCAATTTGCATTCCCGTATTAATCATGTGAGACCATTAAATCGACTTACATATACCGAAAATTCTTTTGAGAATATATATTGATTATCAAGGCATTTTCATTTGCGAGTTATTGTTAGAGTTTGGTTGCCAATAATAAGTTTCCATCAGAGACCAATAAATAGATTAACATTCAACGAAAATTAATTATCAGTACCTACCCGATATTCAAATGGGCAGAGTCACGGACTGAAAATAGAAATAAGCAGGTTGGATGCAATAAGTTAAAAAATATCTGAACCCAATAAGCGGCAGAACCCTTCAAGTCGTGTGAGAAAGTGTTATTCTTCGAAAAATGATTTAAGCAACTCCTCACAAAACGGACAGTAAACCCGTCCATATATCTTCCCTAGAATTCGTTTTTCAGGAGGGTATATCGTCTCTAGCTTTCGGAGAAAGAATCTAGAGTGGCTCTCGGGGGCATTCTTCCTGACGTGGGGACGAGATCAAGAACACGGTTGAATTCTAGAAAAAATGGAAAATCCTTGAAAATTTAGTGTCACATTTACAAAATGCGCGTAATTTCATAACTATTCTCTTGCGACGGATCCATTTTCAATTCTAGAATCGCATGACATACAAACATCAAGCTCTGGGTGATAGGATGGTAAGTAAAGAAATCTCCAACCGTGATATACAGTAGCTTTCAAATCGAAATCCTTGATTCTCCTCCATGTTCGATGCAATTGGCGGATACGAGAGCTCTGAACAGCATAATAGATTTGAATAATCATCAATGCCAACCTAAGAAATTCCATTGTTCACCTAATCGCCGTCCCATCTTTTCTTTGGAAACAGAACTAAAGCCAGATATACTTCAACAATGGTGGTCTCTCTTTCCGATTACGAGGGGACAAGTGCTGAGGCATCGCCCTCGATGTTGCACTCGTCATTCGATTCGAACACCCAGATGATGCTACGAGGTAGACCCGTCAATGAACGTGCACTGGAGCTCAATTTTCCTTACACAAAACAAGCGCATGTTGAATGTCAGGCGTTACTCGCTCTGATCCTGATAGCGGGGTTGATGATCTTTGTCTTTACTACATTCTACCTTTCGACTAACATACTGCCGGAAGTGTATAGGAATTCTTCAAGATCTGTGCCCATGTGCGAAGGACACAAACCATGACATCTCAAACAACGACATCTCAGATAGTGATGATGAACTTTCTGTGGAGGCCGACCATCAAGATAGTCATCATCAAATGTCTGCTGTTGAGCAGCAGGAACTCCAAGACCAAGACCACATGGTTGTCGCCACGGGGGTTCCGATTGATGCGGAGACTGTCATCCACTTTGGTACCACCTATTACATATCATTTGTCCATACGGGTTGTGATGCCTGTCGCTATAACGATGGAAGAAGTTCACTGTGATATTCTCCAGGTATACGAGGATGGTAATTGTTGTGGCGAAGACAGCAGTCACGATGTCCCAAAAATCCTTGACACCTGTACCATACCTTACCCTTTAGTGAAGAGCACCAAACAACTTTTGTCCAGCGGAAATATGTGAAATACCGCTGGGATTTTGAACTGATTTTGTGATAATAAGTACTGTTGCTGGAGCTTGTGGTGATACTGTCGGCGGCAGCACTTGTAGTAGGATATTTTGTAATAATAGTCGTAAAAACCATCTTTAAAATACGACCAGTATCAATAAGTAGCGACAGTGAGGGAAGAAAGCAATTGGATATCCACTTGCTCAGGAATTCTAGTAACTCTAGTAATTTTAGTCGTATACATGTTCAGAGGATGAATGTGCCGTAGTAGCAGTAGTGCTGCAGAGGAGCATACAAAAATCATATCTAGAAAATCGACCACAACGCGGTATTCCGACCCGCAAAGGGAAATCGATGCTTGCGAATGGACGAATCCTGCTCCTGTAAATATTGTACCAGTTCGGGGTACGTCCCAACACTCTGTTGCGTCGCACGAATCTTTCGCGAGGGAAAGAGCCGGGCAAAGACGCAGCAGGGAACCACCACAAAGGGAATTCGTCTAGAAATGGCCACCCTGACCGCCTCTCCGGTCGCCTCGTCCGGGTGGAGGGCTACAATGGCACTCGCGTGCTTGACCAAAGACGAATCTTCGTCGCACACCGATACGGTTTCCCTGTCGGGATGTCGAAAGGAGGAATCGGCACCGTCGGGGGCAACTCCAAACCATGATCGTTGCGTCTGATATGGAACTACTACCGGCTGGCAAACCATGCTGTTTTCGTCGTTTTGTTCTTGCTGCTGCTTTTTGAGGGCTCGCTTCCACACTTTTCGATCCTTCCCCGGAAGCATTCCAACTCGTTCGCGGGGATCAATGACGGTGGATTTTACACCCAGCAATCCCAATGCCATGCTCACGTGACCGCTTACCCCCTGCCACGTCGCAGACACCCCCTCCCGAATTGAGATATTGAATTGCTCGAGCCCTCCAGCGCTCGGCTTCCAACGGAGGCATAGATTCGAGCAGATTTTCCGGAGTTTTGTGATCAGCCATAGTATTTGTCGTGTCTTGTTGTTGCATTTGGTGTTGTTTTTTCGTCCCGCAAGAGTTTGAGAACAATCATGTCGACCAAAAAGTTGGCCAGCTGTTCTGCCTGAGCCCTCTTGGCTCGACCAGTTCCGTGCCCATCCGTATCGGTAGTAACGTCGTTCACATTATCCTTCTTTGGCTCGAGTTTCCGCTTTCGCTTCTCCGTGTTGGGTTGGTGTTGTCGTCCCGCCGTCCATCTATCCTGGAATTGTTGGCATCGCTTTGCGTCCCAGTGTCGAGAGGCCAGGACCCAAACACGTTCCTTGGCAGATTCCTGCGAAGGACAATCCAAGACTATTCGTGTCGTTTGGCGTACTATCGCCTCGTCAATATCAGAAACACCGTGTGGGGTGCTGCTTTCGGTTTCTCGTTTTTCATCGCCAAGAATCACTTTCAGCTTATCTCCAATCTTGAAATGCCGACGGCAGAACGAGCGAAGTTCCTTCGCATGTGTTTTCTTCCTGCGCCGTAGTTGTTGCCGGGAATCTCAGCCGCACCAAGACAAAATCGGTTGGATCGTCATTCTTTTTGTCATCACGGTAGCCTTTGTCGAGTTTCGACAGGATCAAGCTCGTAAAGGTCTTGCCTCTGGCACGGGAAACCAATATTCCCTCCAGAAATTCTTCGTTTCCAGCTTGCGATGAGGTCATTCTATATTTGTCATGAGTTTTAGCAATGGGTTCCCCCATTCCTCCCCGCCATGCGGCTATTTTGGTGGCCTCTCTGGACTCTTGCTTTCGATTTGTGATATGTGATTGTTTTCAATCAAATAATTATTTGTTTCTCGCTATTGACTACACGTACGTGTACTCGTATGGCATTTTTTTTCCGATGTCATCGGTCGATTTTTGATGGCTGAAAAACGATGTGATAGCCTATGTACATGTTCAAGATAGGTAATAGATACTATACGTATGTTGGTATAGTGACATCCTTTTTAATCCAAACAAAGTTCTTTTAATCTCGCGAAACGATGTGCTTACGTTCTTTTTACGTAGAGTCCATACTGGAAAGTTCCATCACGACTTAAATTTTGATCGACTATGAACAAACGCAACCTCAAAACCCGCGATTTTCCTTCCTCGGATGTTCGATGATGCTTCTCGTTCGATCAACTCCGTCATTAGATCTACTACTAGGTGTCACACCGAACAAGGAAAATACCGGGATTGGAATTCTAAATTCATATCATCGTATCCCTCCAACATCTTGAACTTTGATATTGGTCATAGTCCTTGTTGTTGGATCGACAGGAGATCCCATACACTTACCAGTTGTGATCCCACTTCTAACAGATTCCAACCATCGAGGAGAAGAAAGAGCAGAGGTATGTAATGTGATGTACAGTAGGACTACTGGATGGTTTCTTGCGTCTTCCAATGTAGGGCGAGGCGAAGACATATGATCAGCGTCGATTCAAAGTGCTGATTTTTTGCTTTGTCGTTCATTCTGTCGTTTTCTTTTCTTTTTTCTCATTAGGATTACAATTAGTGCCTTGGTTCGATCGCAACACATCTTAGTATCATCCCATAAAAAATTTAGCACACCAATCGTGCCAAATTTGACCAGAGAACACGAATCGCGATCAACGATGGTGGCCGCTTACCTATTGTCACTCTTACTCGTGGCATTCACAGGAAGATTCGTCCAAGCGCATGCACAACAGTTGCATGTTTCGACTCGAGTGGATTGCAGCAAACTGTTCGATGATGACCATGGTTCCATTCCTCGATGGAGGGCAACTGTTGGGGAGCTAAAGGCTCAAGATCAGCGAGTCGTAGCACAACTCATCATGGATCAGTTTCAAACGATCAAGATCGACGAGGAATCTAGCGTATCACAGTACCGGTCCATGGTTGCGATGAAAGCCGATGAAGAGCATGATGAGCAAGAGCAGGTGAAAAGATTCTCGTATCGCACTGCCCAAGAACAGCTAATGGAGAATGGCTACAAAATAACCGAGAATCAAAGTGGAATGGAACAAGACTTGGATCTTTTTTCGTTCTTACTCGGGAATGCTAGATTCATAAGCCTTTCGGGAACAAATGGGCACCTCCGCAGCGGAGGAATCTCGACAAGCAAACAGGATGGCACCATTGATTTCTTTATGGACAAAAATTATCTCCAGCAGTTTGTTCAAAAGAAGAGAAAGTGGGAGGATATTCCCATATTTGCTGTTGTCGATTGCAAGATCGACGAGGCGGTGCATAGTTATCAACATCACGAACGCTATCGAAAGCAGGAACGAACCCGCGAATCGTATTATGTCTTTTATACCATGGCTTCGGTGCTGGTAGTTTTCCTTGTTTCTCGCCTCCAGGTAAAGATTGATTTCAAACTCGATATAGGACAAGTTTCTGATCAGAGGGAGGGCAAGATCGATGATACCGATCCGACTGTCACGGTTGATGCCATCCTTATCAACAGTGAAGAGCCACACGCCGTGACAGTCTACTAATAGAATCTCTGTCCATCACGAATCATCAATGCCACGAGAGAAGTTGCTTGAAGCATGTCCGAATACAGAAAGGTAATATTTTTTGAAACGTCCCACAATCCCTATTGCGAACACGAAAAAGTATAATAATTAGAAGACACTGCTGAAAAATAAGAGCAACAATATGGAATAATAATATAAGAATATAGAACGTCTAACTTGACTCATTAAGGTTTACTGTATTTCTATTTTTATTTGTGTGTCACTAGGCCTCCAACAATATTCAGTAGAGACGGTGGTAGCTTATTTTTTGGAGCTCGTTTGTCATTCGAAGCCATGATTCCCCCCGCCATGTTCACGGATTTGCTCGTCCAAACCTCATTGTGTCGAGGTGGCAGCGAGTTTCGAGACCCAAAGGTGCTGGTCGATTGATCATCGTCTTCGAAAAACTGGTCATTAACTTCCAATGAGCTGCAACTAGTTGAAACTGTCGGACTGGTGGAGTCCAAATCAACCCAAGCCGCAGGTTTTTCAACCGTGTTGCGTTGGGTGAACAACGAAGGCAAGGATTTCTTCTTCTTCGTTCCTTTCTTCCTTGCTACCCGTCGATCGAGACTTGATGCTGGCAACAGAGACTTCATACTCCTCCTCGATTCGACTGCGGTGGTAGCTGCTTCTTCTCGTGGAACTGGGAGAACATTCTTTTTCGAGATTATCGAGCGATGACATCAAATTCATATTCGTAACAAAAGCAGCGACATCTCTGGCGTGCTTTTCCTTGGTTTCGTCCAACGCGATACGGACTTTTCGAAGCTCCGTTGCGAGTTGGGTTTCGAGATCCTCGAGGACATCATCCTTTTCCTTCGAGACATTTTGCAATTCTTGCTTGTGCTCCTCTTTGGTTTGCTCGAGTTGCTTCTTCAATCGTTGCACTTCAAGTGCACCATTGGAAGCCTCCTCGGCGTGCTTCTTCTCTTGTTCTTCGAGCCGGTTTTCGACTGCGTTCAGCGCTTCAGCATGCTCATTGCGCAACATAGCAATCTCAAATGCGCGTTCCTGCAATTGTTCTTGCAGCTTGGAATTGATTTGCATGTTTTTGTCCGCTTGAGTTTCGGCTGCTTCCTTGCTCTCAAGCACTTGTTCTTCGAGCTTTTCAATGCGAGCATCGCGTCCTCGAAGTTCCTCCTGAAGTTGGCGAATCAAATTGGTACTCGATGCCAATTCAGCAGACACAGCCATATCCCGGGCTTTCTGGGCTTCTCTCCCCTGCTTCTTGCGTTGCTTCTCCAATGAGACAATGATAGATCTATGTGCCATCAACGTTTGTTGAACGTTTTGGAACTCTTTGTTCTTTTGGGAAGCTTCCGCTTGCAACTTCTCAATGGTTGCATCGCGTTCTTGAAGTTCCTTCAGTAGCCTGTTATTTTCCAGATTTTGCAACTTGATTGTTTGCCCAACGTCACCAAGTTTTTCTTCTTTGAGAGCTTCCATCGAGCTTTCGTGGACTTTGGTTAGTTCGTCGAGGTCCTTTTCGTGGCTCTTCTTCATCGCCTTCAACTCTTCGGAGTGGCGAGCACTGCTTTCTTTCATTTGCTTCTTCAGTTCGTCTTCGAAAAGTTCCTTCAAAACCTTGATTTCTTTGGCATGGCGGGCTGCGCTGTCTTTTGAAAGATTCTCCTTCTGCCCACGGAGTTCCTCGCGGTGTCCCCTTCGCAAAAGTTCAATCTTTCGAAAGTGTTGATGGGCAAGGGTTTCCAGATCTTTTTGCTTTGAGGCAATTTCTCTGGACTTTTTGCGGCCAGTTTCTTCGAGATGTTCGGCATACGTAAGGGCTCGCTCCAGTAAGTCTTCGCGCTTTAGGCTTTCGTCCCGGAAGCGACGTTCCATGGAACCGATTTCAGCCAGGTGTTCTTGCGTTGATTGGGCGAATTTGGCTTGGAGGCTCTCGAGTTTTTGCTTGTACTCGTTGATATCCTCAGTTCGCGACATGTCTTGTTCTCGCGCCTCATTGCTGAAGAAGCTCAAGGTTTCATCTGCTGTATCCTCGCAGCTCCTCAACTCTTCGATGCTTCGGAACTTGACAGGGAGTTCTGGAAACTCGTCTTCAGCTTCGCATGTATCGTAGCTGCTATCGCTGCTGTATTCAGATCCCCCTGGAGATTGTGGACGCGATCTCTCTACTTCTTCTTTGACTTTCTGAGAAAGGATTACTCGTTGCTCAGACTTGCTATCTCGCTTGGGAGGATAGCAAATGAGAACATCATCATAATCATCAAAGTCATCATGGCTAGAACTCCCATCAAAGTCGTTCTGCCCTTGCAAACGTCTTTCATGATGTGAAACGAATTCACGAATCGAGGATATTCTCCTCTGAGAAGTCTGACTCTTGGCGCTTGTGTTTTCTTCTTCTTCTAATCCTAGAAGAAGTCCCTTGACAAACTTGAGGACTTGATCACGGTCGCTTTCCGTGGAGCGTCTCTTGCTTCGTTCTCTCTGGAAACGACCTTCGAGGCGCTTCCTTCTTTCTTGGGAACGTGCGAGTTTTGTTTCCAAGTTCCATCCTGCTTGGTGGGTGCTCTGGCTGGCAGTGGTGTGTGAGCTCTGAGAGTCATTCATGGAGGCACAGTCGTCGACACTTGTTTGGGAGGACAATGAAGAGCGGCTTCCGTGTCCTGAAATGGAGTTTGAGTCTTTGAGATCTTTGATAACCTTGACTCCGCAGATCATTCGGGTGTTGTTGCAACCGAGGATCTCGCTCATGCTTGGGCCTTCTTCTTCGTCCACGATTCGAATCATGGCAGTATGGGGGCTTGACAAAACGTGAAGGTTATTGTGGTAAGAGGTCTCAGGTTGATCACATCCATCATCCGTAAAGGATCGGTTAAGAGCAACACTTCGTGAAGGAGATGAATTTATGGTAGAGGGCATGTTATTATTCTTCAAGTGAACGCTCCACTCGTGTAGCTGGAAGGGGTGGTTCTCAATAGGTTGTTTTAATGACGAAACGATCGGCTGGCTTGGTTTGTGCCGTATGATAACTTTATTGTGGGCTATGTGATATATATTTCCAATGCTTGCATGCCTGTTTTCAAACGACTGTACACGCGGTCTCTGGAGATAGAACTTAGAGTTGGGCTTACAATCGGCATGTATAAATGAAAGTACACTTAATAATGTGTTTCAACACACCTTAATCCGGATGTATACAATGTTTTGAGAGTTCATTGCTCGCCAGATATTACCCCTGTCTTGACCAAGTGGGACACTGGTACGAAATTTTTGAAGCGACCTCAACGAGAGGAAGAACACGGGATCAGAAGAAGAAAAAAATACTTATGACTCTACATCGCGGAGAAACGAACCCTACATGGGTATGCACGATTTTGAGAATTTTCTTCAGGAGCGCCGGCGTGACGTTGGGAAACGGCGATTTTGGTCTCGTAAATATCACTGTTCCCATTTATTGTACTTAGGAAAAAAAGTCGTACGTTAAGTGAAAATTTGAATTGAGTAGAACCATCACGATTAGGACTTCCATAATAATTCCTCAAAACATACTTGTTAAGAAAACCGTTGCTGATTACTTCACCGATCGCCGAGACCATAATTAACCGTTCCATCCAATAAATGCTGCTTGCGCGCACAAGCGTGGTTCTCAACTGCAGCCCTCCCATAGCATTGTTTTCTGCGAACCAAGACGTCGCAGCTCAAAGGCGCATCAGACTTTTCTTCAACTTAATAGAAATTTCCGCCATGCATGTTTCTTCGCTTTCACACGTGCTCCCCTGTTTAATTCGCAATTTCCTGTTGAACTACTTTTTTTATCATCGCTATAAAGAAAAAAAGAAGGCAATGATAGGATCTCGATGTCACACTACCTACGCTTATTCTTTTTGTTCTCCCCGAAATACAAACTTTATTCCAATTATGGTGTTGAGCATTAATGTGATCACGGAAAATTCGGATCACATATCCGAAACTTCTATAATTCGAAAGAAAGTTCTGTACGGAGAACCTTGCTTCCCCGATGCAATTCGCAACCACGTTTTTCACGATTACAATAGGCACATTCCAACAATTTGTAGTTATTGTCTTGAAGTCCGCAGACAGGGATACGGGACCAAGTGATGCGAATTCATGTTCGGTTCTCTTTCTGTACTCTTATCATTGGATGCATAAATATTTAATGTCCCTGCCATTTTAGTCTCGTAGTAACCGGGACCCAACTATTTCGCAGCATTGACACTTCACCCGTGGAGGTCGACAACGACCAAAAAAGCGAACCTAGTACGTTGAGGTTGTGAGTCGCACGACCCATTGACATCAAGACTTTTAACCTTGGCACGTGACGAGAAGAATACGGAATAAGATGAGAAGCAGAACGACGGAAACGCCAGCAACGTCGAGAACAAAAACTATCGACAGCCAGCAGAAATTTCTCTCTAGAGAGTTGACATGCAAAAAATAGAGGCGTAACCAAACTTTTAGAGAAGTGTACCATCGAGCCATGATGACACTACGTTAAAACTGCCATCTCTTATCTACAGCTACTTGCAATGCAAGAAGTAGTGGCGTTTTCAGATTCGCATTATCGTTTCCAAACGCCTTTCCACACCCCACGAAGCCATAATTCACACTTCGACGAAGTTGTTCGCATTATGTTTTGCGTCCATCCTTCTTCGGTTCGTTCACAATCGTCCTTGTCTCACAGGTTCGCTTCTGTTTGTCTTGAACTTAGTCGTCATTCGTTGATGTCGTGGCTTTGGAGTGTGACAGTAGAGGGATTGTCATTATTAGTTTCTGACGACTCCCCTGATTATACACTGCTGCCGGCCTTTTGGTGTTCGAAGGAAGCGAGTTGTTGTGAACTCCAAGTTTTCCACTTGCAACTAAAGAATGTGCATCATGAATAGAACGAGTGGAGCGATGCCAGATTCATCTTTCTCGTGTCATGTCGATTCATCGTTTGGTCGTGCTCTTTTCCCATTTTATTGTGTACCTATGATAAACTTCTTCTTCTTCGTCGTCGTCGTAGTATCTATAGTTACTACTTTAGAGAGCGTGCGCCTGTGTTCTTCCAGTCGTGGAGAAGCAATGAGCTACTAGTAGTGTCGACGATTCCCTCCGAGATACACCTCCTTTACTTTGAAAGTTCTCTCACCTCGACGAAGGACTGCGTTTCCTATTCCTGCTCGAGAAGGCTGCCACTGCGCCGGCGACGATTTCTTTCCCCGAATCGATTGCCACCAACATCAGCACTGTGTTGTTACCACTGCCAAGAGAGATGTTGTCGAAAACAGTATGTTTTCTTTTGCATTGTAGATACCGGGTACGAGTTAACGATCGAAGACTTGGTTCTATTGATAATGCTGCTGTATTTCTGCTGGTGAAGATGATGTGTAGTACCATACTGTACGTAGTTGTACGAAAAGTGGTGGCAATACTGCCTAGGTTCGAATCACGGTTCGATCGCTTCACGTCAATTTTCACCGATGGCGTCCTTTGCGAATCACAAGAAGAACGAAGTTCAAGTTGCGCGTGTTTGAAAATAATAAAGCACGCTTGTTGAAAACACAATCCCCATGAGAAACAAGAAGAACGACACGACTGAACATATCTCACCGAAAACACACAAAGAAAATTTGAAAAAGGATTCATCGGCGAGATCGATCTGAAATCTTTTGATTCTTGGGAAGAGGAACCAAGGAAAATCTGATTTCCATTCCGATCTCTTGTTCTCATAAAATCAAAAAGACAATCAATCAAAAAGACAATCAAAAAGCAAAAACGAAAATGTTCCAAGAAACCTATCTTATTCTAAGCGCTACCGGCCGCCAAGGAAGTGCCGTGGTCGATGCCCTTCTTGCCAAGAATGCCAACATTTTTGGTAGCTCTCGCAATCCAGAATCTTTGCGTAACAAAAGAGGTACGTCGTCGAGGTGTTTATGTTCGTGTAGTATTCATGAAATTATTGCAACTTTTTGTTCTAACATGTTTTCTTGGTCTCCAATTTTGACTACGCAGGAGGTTCAATCAATGTTGTACAAGCTGATATGAATGATACGCACAGTATCGTCAGAGCCCTCGATAAATCGAAGGCAACTAGAGTTTGGTTTACCACTGATTGGTATTCCATCTCCAAACCAACTCGTGCAAAGGAAGCCCAGCTTGGTTACAATGTTATCGATGCCATCAAACTACGTTCCGACCAAGTCAACCACGTTGTTTTCAACTCTGGAGCCGAAGCTGATAACGTTCCTTTCAAGATGGAAGAGTTCTGGAGCAAGGCAGACATTGAAGCGTACATGGCTAGAGAGCTCGCTCCACTCCAGATCACCTGGTCAGTTTTGCGACCAGTCGCATTCATGGAAAATCTTGACGATCCCAAAAATGGAAATCCACTCAAAAAGGGAAGTGTCAAGATGTTGGTCAAGCCCGAATGCTCTCTCAAGTACATCAGTTGCACTGACATTGGGAAAGGAAGTGCTGCACTTTTGTTGAATCCCGACTTGTATGCCGGACAGAAGATTGATGCAGCCACTTGCGAGTATACCGGACCCGAGCTAGCCCAAGCTCTCTCGGAAGTGTCGGGTGTCAAATGCAAGTACTCGATCTCTGTGCCAAGAATCGTCTTGTATCTGTTTGTTCGCCCATTGCACCGTTTGGTGCTCTATTTCGAAAGCGGTGGATACGATAAGACCGAGGTTGAGCCATTCAGAAAAATTGTGCCCGACTACCAAGACGCCAAGGCCTGGTTTGCGGCGAAGGGTCAATGGGGGAACGGAGAGAAGTTCTCAAAGGCCTTCAACTAGTCATCAATTGAAACAGTGATGTTTGCTGTGAAACTTTTTAGTGTAATCGAAGTAATATTACGTAAAATTAGGAATTATTAGTATGGATAACCTATAGGCTTCTAGCTTTTCTATGCATTTGAATTTTTGTATCAGCTCATGGGAAGCGCATCGTCCTCGTAGTAGTAACTATCGTCATCGTAATATTCATATTCATCGTCGTTGTAGCTTTGGTCGTACCGATCCTGATCAAAATTATGAGGATCGGTGTAAATATGCGTGCAACCAATTTCTTCGGCATAGGAGAAGTTCCGCAGGTGGTACCATATCGTCGAAGCGTATTTGTAACCTTCTTGTATGCCGCTAGCCTCGTGAAAGGTTCTATTCTCGGGGATTTCGACTTTTCCTCCCGGCAGTTCGTCCATGATATTGGGCCAGATTACCGCTCGACCCTTCTTGGGTTGGATGCAAATCTTTCCGTCGCTTCCATCCGAGCGCTCGATTTGCGGAAAGCACGTCTCCCCACCGTTGCCCTCTTCGATGTCGTTGAGATAGAATAATAGCGTAAAAAGACGGGGGCCGTACAAGGAATTGTATTCATCTTCAATTGCATCCGTGTGCCTCCCGTACTTTTGTCCGGGAACATACTGAATAAAATGTACGGCCTCGGTGTGCGTATCGAAAGGCAAGCCCACCAACTCCTCGATTTTCTTCCAGGTTTTCTTCAAAATGGGATCTTGCATGCAGTGATCGGGATCACACCAGGCCTGGGTCGATTGGCACGCTGTGTTTTCGTCGTCGATTTCTTTGTCGTTAGCAACGAGAGAAAAGCCTTCAGCGACGGTTCCCTCAATAGCCATCTTCGTCTGGGCGATCATTACGTCGCATTCTTCGTCCGTCAAAAGGTCTTCAAGTTGAACTACCCAGGGACCAACGCCAACGTTTGTGTCATGGTCATTCGCCTCCCTTGCATAGGCCGAGTCCTTTGGCCGAGACAGGACAGTGGGGGAATACATGGGAAACTCTCTGATAATTGTTTCGTACATCTTGTCGCTATCTCCCGTCTTCCAGATATTTTTCACCCTGCTAAAATCTCTTGCGCAGTGAACCAATTCATAGAAAAATTGCATTTCCCAAGGCATGAAAGAAAAGTAATTTTCATTTTCGTCCATGTACATCAATTGTTGGTGTAGGTGGTATTCCTCCTCGTCATCGTAGCAGTACCCATCGTATCCAACGCTGTCACAGGTCTGGTTTATGCTTTTGTCGTATAAATAGTTTGTAAATTCCGTTCGGTTTAGCTCGAGTCGATCGTAGTTCTTGCACGTCTGACATCTGTCGGGGCAGAATGTCAGATCTTTGTTCTGAAAGATCATGGAGAACTCCTTCTGGACGTCGATCGATTCGCAAAGGACATTCCGTTCAAACCAATTATCACATGACTGAAAGGACGAATAAGTTGGGCGTGCCGCAAGAAGTATGAGCGTCGGTAACAAAGGGAGTAGGGATGTCGACAGTCGACTAAAGGACTTTGATAAGGCCATGGTAGTAATTCAGCGCTCTCTGGCGTCTTTGAGGCGGTGGTGTGCTCCCACAACAACAAATATAGTCCTTTCTTGTGTCTTTCCTTTTATGATGCAGGGTCGATGCAAGGCCCATTGATGCTAACTCGGTATGCAATAAATCTCAACGTTCGTACGGTCAAGTCACATTTTTTTATGGATGGAACATTTTGAATTTTTTTAACGACTTTAAGTGGACGGTTATATACCACCAGAAGGAGCGTGCCACGTTAATTACGCGCCGAGCCGCCTCGAATGAAAAATAAATAGCAATTGGATGAGATTTAAAGAAATGAGAATACCACGACGAGTGGCATTTCAAAACGAGTTAACGACTATGTTTCTAGTTTCTTACGAAAGCATCCCCAACTCTCACAAATTGAGAATCAACAATGCACATGAGCAAGATAGAAGTCGACGAACTGCTGCTGTACCCTTGTAATTTTACCGATGTTCTTGCTAGAATCGATTCTCTATTCGTAGGAATTTCGTTGAAATTGGGAAGCGATTTGAATGAAAAAGTGAATGATTCTAATCTACTAAAATGTTACATATAGTATTGTTCTTGATTTCAGTGACGATGACAGTCAGAACTACTAAGTGGTAAAGTGTTGACGATGGCCATTTCGGTGTATTGCAAAGATGGAATGCCAAGATCCAATATCGCTTCTCGATTTAGCTGAATCGATGCTCTTTCTTTTCGGCCCAACGTTTTGAGTGAAAACGGTACGGAACAGAACGTCGACGTTGGCTCTCGACGAATCAAGAAATACAGAGCGTCCAATGTAATTTCTTCGTTGATTGTCGCTGCAACAACCAACCTCAAAAGTGCATCGGACTTTGATGTTTCTTGGATGTATTTGGTGATGATTTCTTCCACTGCCTTGAAAACCCTTTCCTTCGCAAAGATCACGCATGCCATTTCGAATGGGGAGCTACAGTCGTCCGGCAAAATCGACGAAGAACTCCTGTAATCCTTGTGAAACAAAAACCCAAGCTCCTCTGGATAGTGCGACAGTCCGACCTCGAAGATTGTCAAAAATCTTTTCCAGTATGCATCGGGATGATCGGCATTGGTATAGCAGTGCAACAAAAATGTATGAAACAGTGGGCGCTCTTTCAATGCTCCCGGGTGCAAGTCGACCAAGAATCGAAATGTCTCATCCAGAGGCGAGGGCTTATCGTGCAGGGCATTCTCAACACAATCGTGGACGACTGTTTTCTTTAACAAGCCCTCTCCGTTCAGACGCATTAAAACGGAGAGAGACGTTTCGTCGTCTTGGCAATTCCGAAGGAGCTTTTGCATGATCAAAAACTCGAGCCGCGGATTGTCCAAAAACTGTGCGGATTGCATCAGTCTGCACGACCTCCTGCGCATCAAAGGCGGAGGTGTCATCATTCGTGTTCACCCTATCTTCGGAAGGCCTCGGCGTCAGTGGCCGTCTTGTACAGTAGGTGTTGTTGTTGTACCAGTACTCGTGTCCCTCCAATCTTTCTGGTTGATTACTTTCATCCTTTCCTTCATCACAATCCCTTTTATCCATCATTATCGCGGGTTCTACTATCTTAGATTGTGTTCCATTCCAGAACTTTGTCATGGTCTCGACACCCCAGACGCTAAACGTATAATCACTTCCATTGGAACTTTGGCTCATCTCGTCATTCTTTGGACCATTGCTCCGACCACTAGTGACGCTTCTATCACTTGCGAGAATTTCATTGTCAAAATCGAACTCGAACTCTGTGTCCGATACGCAGCTCCAGTTGCTGCTGAAACTAGAATTGTCGTCGCTCGAATAGTCGTGATAATAAGGTCGTCTGCTGTTACTGAAATCGATATCACAACATGAGTCATCGTCCGACAAGCAAGTGTATGGATCATCGTCGTTGTCTTCCACGTTTTCGTTTTGTTCCATCAATACAACTCTTTCTGAAGTCTCTTTCTGTGTTTGAGTGGAACTTGACAAATTTATATTTTCTTCGGGATGTTCTGTTGGCTTTTCTTCTACACCCGTCCTTATTGCACTGTCATGAAATACTTCTACACGTTCCATCGTGGCATCATGGCTGTAGTCGTCCGAATCGATCTCAGAGCTCACAGTATCATCTATTATCGATGTCTTGTCATCATTGCTGGTCGAGGATCCCATTGTACTCTTACAGGCACCCATTTTGATAGAAGTTTCGATTGTTCTTTTTCAATTTTGTGTCTCGAAAACATTAACCAATCACATATGCCATGTTTAGACGAGGCAGCAATATTTGAAGACGAGATTCAGAAGTCTACACGACGACATCTGAAATCGAATCGTTCCAAATTGAAACAAGATTCTTCGAACTTGGTTTCGTGACCTAGAAATGATGATATGTGAAGGGTCGCCATTCGATTATCACGATTCGGAAGGAATGCAATTGGAATAAATAACCGAGACAAACACATATTGAAGCACGTGGGCGATGATTGTGGAAATGCACGATTTCAGTCGTACGAACGATGAAAAATGGCATCGTTCCGCGATCAATGGCGCGATGTACAATGTTTTAGAAGTCGACATATACGATTAGTTGGACTAGAATTACCTACCTGCCTGTCCGTGGTTCAATATGCCTTTTTCGATTCAATTTTGGGACAAATTCGTCTCACTCCACTGCAAACCAAGGCATATCCAGTCTGTGCATTACACGTCGTAAATTTGGTCATGGCAGGGATACAAACTCTCCGTTGCCCGCGCCCGCACTATCTTTTCGGTGACTAGCGGAAGGCGAACAGAGCATGCAGAGCATCGAAAATATCTTTCGCGTGACATGTCTTTTCCTATTCACATGTATTTTGCGTGGAGTTAACTACTGTAATGTGCGTAGAATATTCAACTCAACTAATGGGCTTGCTTCCAGCTCGCGTAGGTTTTCTGTTCTCTTGAAGCTTCGTTAAGTTCTGATTCCATATCCATATCAAACACATACAATCTTGCTTTCAACGCAAGTGAGAAATTGAGCTGTCCGAGTTTTAGATACTTGAAAAAGGAAAAGAAACATGGCGTCCGTCGTTGCTAGCATAGCGACTGTTGACAAGGAAGAAATCCGTTCGAAGAAGGAAAATGAGCGCATCGAGTTGGGAGAAAACGTTTACTCGCTTATGGTTGTGGCGCCTATCAGAAGCTGGCCCTTTATATTTTCCATTGCCGTCATGTGCATCAAGTTTATTGCTCTCGGTATCCTCATTAGCGACATCAGCTTCGTCGATGTGGAAGTCCCGGATTTCGAGGTTACCGTGGTCAAGTTCTTTCTGGTTCCCGTCGCCATTGCAATGCAAGAGGATCTGATGTCATCCTTTTCAACCCTCGCAAACGGGATGTACTGTCCATCGCTCAAAACAAAAAGCACTTCTGCCACACGCACCAAGTTGTACTTCGGCTACATCTTGCGAACATGCGATGGTTTGGCTAGCCTCTATGTCAATTACGCCGTCATGCTTGTAACCACTGAAACGATTAGCGTCTTTTTGAACTTTGCCGCCCTTCAGTTCATCTACGACATTGACGATGTATTTTATGAGTTGATTACACTGGGCTTCTTTGGAGATCAAATGGAGCACATGACTCTCGTTTGCAAAGAATGTTCGCTGGCACGACGATACGGAGAATGGAATTACCAAATAACGTGCTTCCGCGTCAGCTGGCTGGACACGATGCTCTTCTTCTTTTTGTTGATAGTTTTATACATCGCCTACATTTGGTGGACCGTATACTTGTATCAGGACTATCTATAATTTCATTCCGTAAGTATGCATCTATGGTAGCACTACTGCGGAATGGAATTGGTGGAGTCAAGAAATAAGAAATACTAGTATATTTTTCAACAATCACTTAGAATTAAACATAGTAAAGTAGTATCCACACCACCAACGAACTTAGAGGGCGAGTGCCCTAGTGACAAGAACGTCGCACTGATCAACATTAGAAATTCTCAGAATGGACAATCAGTTTGCACTTGCATCGCTTTCCATTCAAACTATTCATCGCAAACTGGTGTTGGGCAGTGACCTTCTTTGCCTCGGATTTCAAAGCCTTTGCAATGGCTGGGCTCCCACAGAAGAATACGCCAACGGATTCCCCTTCCTCATTCGCGGCATGTGCTTTCGAAATGGCCTTGAGGAATATGATGTTCCAATCCGGACGACCTGCGCAAAAGAATTCCTCCTGAGAACTTTGTTCTTCTACTGCTTTGTTGGCATAGTACACGGATCCTCGAACGTTGATGTTCCGACCTACACTTCCCATCATATCGCCAACCAAACTGTGTTCTGTAATCTTCTCTGCACTTCTGCTGTGGTCCTCTTTTTCCTTTGGCTTTTCACGTGTGCCATAAAACTCCATCGAAAACACATCTGACAATCCCTCTTGAAGAATGCGTGGCAAAATATTTCTTGCAGCGAATTTCATGTTCGAGTATTTTCGATTGATTACAATCCCTTGCACGGAGCATAATTCCTCTCCATTCCCAAGAGCGATCGAATTTCTCGTCGGCTCACGCTCCATCTTGTCGCCAGCTGAAGATTGGACCTTCAGAGTGATGTAAAACAGATGAAAGATTCGGATGGCCTGCAAGAAAATAACAATACCAATCGAAATAATGGAATTCGTGAAATCCCATGCATAAGCATCTATCTTCCCTCTTGCCATCATGCAGCCTCTGATGGAAAACCACAAAGCAAAGCCATTGGCAACCATGAGACAGCACTCGAGCCAGCACTTGAAGAGTCGGAAATAGATAGACAAACCCGCTGCTATTGTATAGGCGAGAATATGGGTACCGTAAACCACCAAAGCAATCAATGAAAGTGAGGATGCTATGACATTTGCTGCCATATACCACCCAGCAAATTGAAAGCAAATAGCCGCCGTCTCGCCGAAAACAAATATGACGAAAAGAGGTATGGACACAGTCATCGACTCCAGAGTTATCGCCAAGAATATGAAAATCGAACGAAACTTTCCAAAGCTTCGGTGCGTTGATGCCGATACTTGGCTCTTCTCTTCATCCAACTTGAGGTCGAAGCTTTCAAAATAGCCGAGGGCCCCAAGCTGCACAGACTGGTTTCCAAAAAAATCCAAAGAGCGTGAAAAGTCCATGAGAAATCGCGATGACTTCGCCTCATCATTGAATATATCCATTGATTGCTGCATAACCATGGATGATTTTTCCCTCATTACGCCATGCCTGTTAGACGACATGAACGACACGGGCATTGATTTTTCGGCCGACAAAGACTTTCCTTTCTCCAACAAATAGTTCCAGATCGAAAGCAAGGGAGTAACACCCACTCCCGATCCAATCACCATGATGTGTTTGTATTCGGTATAATTCATCGCTGGTGCCCCATGGGGGCCACGAACGTAAATAGTGGGAGGGCTGCGGGCCTTGGACAAATCAAAGGCGGCTGCGTAGTCCGCAAGAGCTCCCGTCCATCGACCAGCATTTTTAATGTAAAAGACGACTTCGTTGTTACTAGTGTCGTCCTCTTCAGGCGAGCTAGCGATCGTGAAAGGATGCCATTCTCTCGTAGAAATAGGTTCGAATTTCAGCTCCGCGTACTGTCCAGGTGTATAGGAAAAGTCTTTGGGACGTTCCAACGCCAACTCTGTGATTTGTTGGCCATCGTCATCGTGGACTCTCCAGCGAATTACTTTGGCAGAAACGATGTTTCTGCGTCTCATGGAAATGTCAAATATGTACAAGGCCAGGGGCAAAGCGGCAAAGTACAAAAAGATTGGATGCCCTCGACAGGTGCCATGGACAAGCAACAGCGGGTAGGCAGTAGCAATACCGATTCCGTGAAACATCCAAAACCAGCGAAAGCCGGCTGCTGTCTTTCGAAATGCCTGCAAGGTCGTGAAGTAAAAAGTGGAAAAGATGATGGCAAGGAGAGTTCCCGTCACAAGTAACTGCTTCGTGGCAAAACCATCTCCGAATGTCCACACCCTTATCCCCTCATGATCCATGGTGATCGATCGGCTGGCGTAATTGACAATCTGTGGGATGGTGTGGATGACGCAACCCGAAAAAATGATAGTCAAGGCGACGTATCGGTGATACTTGGGCATCACATCATCAATGGGAAATCCGATAGGAACCACGGGAGCAACGTATGTTCGAATAAGCGTCCACAAATATTTGCATCCGGTCACGAGCAAGATTGCGCAATTTAGCGTCACCAATCGTCCTCCGGCACGTGCGATTGGGAGCGTCACCCTCAAAATGTTGTTTTCTGTCGTCCAACCGCCGATCTCGGAGAACTGGTAGGCCCCGTGAGCCGCCATCGTCAGATTCAGAGCCAGGAACAAAGCTCCCAGCGCGATTTCCATCCCATGGTTGTAAAAGAAGGCCTCGATGCGTTCAAGCTTCATTTGGGTCGGATTCTTGCTGACGCGAAAGTTATCGTTTATGACAGTGTCTCTTGCCTTTGCAAATGTAGTTCGGAAGCCTATGGACTGACGCAAATTCGATATTTCTGGGATCTTGTTAATCTCGTCGATCTCCCCGAAGCTTAGAGATAGGGATTGGTCGTCTTTTGATGTTCGTCGTGAATAGGCACGCCCGCCTGTGGGTTCAAAGGACACCCGGCTTCCCCTTTTTGGTACAATTGAACCATTGGCATCTCTGAACATTATGGAATTTTTGCCACTGCCTTCAATGTCGATACCAAGCGAGGGTTCAGGATCAGTATCTCTGCCGATTTCAACATCCTCATCAACATCATCTCCAAGATCGCCATCTTCCATAATCATTGGGGTGGTCCTGAAAGTCCTTTCTGATTCGGGCACCTTTTCTTCTTTTTTCTTCTTCTTGTCTTTCTTCTTCTTCTTTTTGCTCTTTTTCTGTTTTTTCTGTGGGGTATTTTCCTCCTCCTTGTTTGTATCGCATGTTGCATATTTGAGCTCGACATTTTTTGAAGGTTTCTGCGATGGTTCCGATGGCACAATCACATCCGCCGCATTTCCCGTTTGGGTTTCGGGAGAAGTGGTAACCTTTTCCTTCTTCTTTTTCTTCTTCTTGGTCTTCTTCTTGGTCTTCTTTTCTTTTTTCGGATTCACTTTCATCTCCATACAAGGGTGCCTCTTCCGGCAAGTCCAAACTCCAACTGGGTCGTTTCCTTCCGTTATCACCAGACGATCCGGGCGAAGTCATGATTCCCCCCGCCATGTTGATGGATTTGGTCGTGTGGCTTGAGCTACTTTTATCTCTGTTGGTCGAGTGGGTTGAGCTGCTTTTATCGCTTCTATCTCTAAAAACAACTTCCTCTTCTGGCAATTCCAAACTCCATCTGCGTCCAAGCTCGTGTTCCGACATGATGGGATCAGAATATTTTATTTATGTGCTTTTGGGATCAAAATGAAAGATTCAGCTTCGAACAGAACCAAATCTGGGCGCATAAAGATATTAATATTGTTACTGTTACAAACTGCTGGAAATACGAAGCATGTGTAGAAGCGACGGTTCGCAGAATAGAATGCTCTGAAACGTGAATAACGCGTTGAGCGACGCTGGATGTGAAATATGCACGATTGCTTGATTGATGTGAAATACTACTCAGAACACTTTGCGGTTCAAGAATAATAAGAATTCTGGTTGTCTACAGAGAACCCTGACTTATGACAATAGCGTGAGGGAAGGGAAAAGGTTCCACTCAAAGGAAATATTGCACGAGCATAGATTAAACCAATTGCTTGGGCAACTCTGTTCCATTGAGAATGTAGAAGTTTTATATTTTTGGCTCATGGCGGTGGTGGCCACACAATTTCTCCGATATTAATCGGTATTCGTGGAATAGTGCCTGTTTCTAGTCACTGTCAGGTTTGGTGGCCACACAATTTCTCCGATATTAATCGGTATTCGTGGAATAGTGCCTATTTCTAGTCACTGTCAGTTTTTGGAATCTTCGAAGAATGATGCAGCTTATTTATTATGAAGTTTTCCAATTGCTCCGATTTGCGGATGTTCAAGTAATGCCGATAGAACTTCTCAAAACTTCTACAGCATACCTTCTTTATCAACCATATGGTACCTATGATATTCAATACTACTGCAATCAATCGTGACATGAATTTGAGTCCTGAATCAATGGAAAGTGACGAAGCAAAAAAATCATCTCACGAAAAAAATAAAATTAGAAAAGTGCGCGCAAACCAAATTCGAGTTTTCTTCGCAATTCAAAATTTGATATCCAACCGACAAGAATCCTGACCAGTCACAAAACGAAGGCCCAAAATATTCTACAACGGAACGTTTCTTGGATCCGAGCATTTATCTTTGATGTCACTGCGTTCTGTGCATCATCAGCTCTACTCATAGATCGATCAAGAAAAGCCAGGTCTAGACAACAAGACAGCCCAAGTAGAATCAGGGGCAAACTGGAAACAGGAGAAAAACACATCTCCTTACTACCATCTCGCATACGACGTGGGGAACCACGATCAAAGGTCAACGATTCCACCATGATGACCTGTGGCGCATACGATTTAGACTCCCTCTTTTGTAGGCCGTCATTGCCACCACCCGATGTCGTTAGTCGACAAATCCGCCTTCAACGACCTCCCAATAGAGGAACGCCTCTCCATCACACAGAGAGAACTCGAGCAGATGAAGCAGACTCTCCGTCTCAAGGAAAGTGAGATGGAGGATTCACAGCACGAGCTGAAATTTCATGCCATCAAGAACGAAGAACTCATGGACGTGATCAATGCCTTTCGCTCCTCTTCCACCGATCGATCTCACGAGATCATGAGAGCAAAGGCAGAACAGAACTCCGAATTGACTGTTCAGGTGCATAGCCTCAGAGACCTTCTCACAAAATCGGGAGACCAGATTGCGGTTCTGCAAAAGCAGTTGGCTCAAAAATCCAAGGTGGAAGAAAAATTGGCGTCTCACGAACGAACCCAACAACGGCTGCAGGTACAGCTCAACGGCCTCGTCAAGACTCTTGACAATGTCGAGATCAAAAATGTTGACATTCCTTCCGAATGGATCAACCTGCAATGGATTACCGGAGGCATCCACAAAAAGGCCGAAAAGGAGGATTCGGACAAGGTCATTCAGGATATTACACAAAAAATTATTACCATGGAAGCCGATCGGCAGCGTCTCATCAAGGAATCCTCTCTCTACAAACAGGGCGATGGCGCAAAGGAAGATAAGATCCTCGCGCTCGAGCGGGAAGTCCGAAAGATGAAGCACGACCAAGACGAGCTCAAGGACACCAATAAGAGCCTTCGTCAACAGCTCGAAGTCAGGGAAGGAAAGATTGGTGCTCTCGAGGAACTCTTCCAGAGCATCAACTCGAACCGCAACATCGTTGCCAACAATGAGGCATCAAGCCCAAATCGTCTGGATTCCTTGCTCAACACCGAAGACGAAGACAACGAAGACGACTGCGAGAGTGTAGATATCGATTCATTGGGAGGTGGAGACAATGAACAAGCTCCTGCACAATCCTTTGAGGACATGTTTACCAGCATCTGGACGAGCTTCACCGGCACACCTTCTACAAAGAAGGTCGAAGAAACTTCCACTGCCGACGAAGATCAAGAGATCTCATCGTGCATGAATGATTCATACCACACGAAGCAAGTCGAGGAAGAACTTCAAGTTGCAGCCAAGGCGGAAGTTGACGAGCTCCGAGGAAGCCATAGAGTGCTTACAGAAGACTACAAGGTGGCTCAGTACAAGATTTCGGACCTCACTGCCAAGCTCGAGGAAGCAACTATCAAGGCCAATTCCTTCAAGACCAAGGCTGGATTGAGAGAAAAGTTACTCAAGGACGTCATTAACCAGTACAAGGAATTACAAATGGAAAATTCCAATTGCAAAGAACGAATGGAACAGCTCAAGCAAAAGGTTGCTGTCTTACTCCAACTTGAGAAGCAACGGCACGCAGAGCGAAAGGCGCAAGAAGCAGCTGCTGCCGCTGCCGCTGCCGAGAATGGTAAGGTTGTCGTGAAGGGTCCTACCGTGGAAGAATCACCCACATTTGAGATGTCAGAACGTACGAGAATGACCACAGCAGAAGATAGCACAGAGGATGCATCTGTGTATAACGGATATGACAAGAACTTCATCATGGAGGACTACAAGCGCCTCCAAGGTGAATGCGACCAATTGCAACACGAGTTTGATTCTGCAATTGAGAAAATAAATGACCTGGAGGAATCCTTGCAGGAAGCCAAGGATGAGGTTACCAAATACCAAAGCTTCCATGCTGACCAGGCCCGTACGATTGTACTTCTGGAAGGTGAAAAGGTGGCCCTTCAAGAACGGGTTATCGAGGCGACAACAAAAATTGTGGGCACCCAATCTGATAATAACCAGGCCGAGGATGAGTTGACCCAGGCAAAGCTCAGGTATAAAAAGGCTCGTGAAAAGCAAATCGAGCGCGAAAAGGATCTCTGGGATGTCATTGAGCAATACAAAAAGCTTGCCGATCAGAACCGATCCACAGAGGAGAAAAAGGCAGAAGTCGAGCACGAACTGAAAGATGTCGAGCACGAACTGAGGTTGACCAATAAACTCCAGATTCAGCGCCGTGATTTGGTTTATGAGTACCGCAAACTCGAAAAAGGTAAGAAAAATGCTGCGCGATGAAACTGCATGCATTTGTTGTTGTACCTGTCCGAAGCTAATCATTTTCCCGGTTTTTCAATCTTACAGCTATGGAAGAAGCAGTACGAACAGGCGAAGAACTCGCCGAGGAACTCCAGCGGGCAAGATCCGAAGCTGCGGTGAACAAGGAAGAAGCCAAGGGGATCCGCAAGCGTTTAGCGGGTTGCCACTTCCATTACAAGGAACTCCAGGAGCACTATGACCAACTCTTGAAAGTGAACGAAGAAAACGAGAAAGAATTGGCCAAGGCAGAGAAATACGAAGGCCTTTACAACGCCAAGGAAGAGTCCTGGGCATTAATGCTGGACAGCATTAAGGAAAAAAACCGTATTGCTGAAGAAAAGGCTGGTCTTGCGGAAGAAAAGGCAACCAACCTTGGCAAGGAAAAAGAGCAACTCCAATTGTTGTGCGATCGTCTCCAAGCAGAAATGAAGCTTCTTCCCGCCGAAGCATAAGAAATTAATGTCGTAATCGAGCCAACGTGAGTGGGCAATCGAAGAATGCTACCGATCTCATTTGATAAATTGTCTAAATATTCATAAAAACGGTAGATAGTACACGTACACCACAGGTAACATTTAGTACACTACTAGTTTTATCAAATTTCCATTTTTTTTAGGAGCCAACAGAATCCAAAAACCTAATCCTTTCGAGTGATCATCTACACGTCCTTGTTCCGAAGATGGTGTTCTATTTGCTATCTTCTTGTTTTCTTTCAATGACGGAGGCAATCAGACTGAATGCCGTTTCAGAGACTTGAGGAACTCAAAAGTTACTCGAGAGCTGTCGTTCGGAAGAATTGCTCATGCTGGATGATTGCTGTGACGACACGACGGGGAAAGTTTGGGCGAGTGATATATTCTATAATTACAAGAAGAAGGAAAAGAAACGAAGGCCTCTATTTCAACTCTTCTGTGGTTATGCTACCGTGCGTGTTGCCAGTTGCGATTGTGGTTAACTCGTTGCTCCCTCCCATTGGGAAGAAAAAACAATGATTCTTGTGCTTGTGGCATGTTCGTCAGCCACTAAAGAAAGACACAATTAGAAATGGGGGAGGGTATTAAAAATGGCAGAGGGAACTCGTCAGGTCGAGTAATTTTTCGATTCCTTGGGGCAGGACCTCCTCCGTTTGCAACCTGTTGTTGCTTTGGTTGTAGCTGGTGGTTATCTCCCAGGAGTTCCCTCACTAGGTCATTCCCTTGTGAAAAGAAATTCTTGTGATAGAATTCGATCGGCAGGCCCCTCGTGATTGCGCAATCAGGACATATCCATTCCATGCCTCCCCCGCCGACGATACCCCCTGCAGCGTCGTTGTGCTTGTTTTTGCCGGTGCCTCCCTGGATGATGAAGACCTTGTCTCCCTTGGCCCATTTGGAAAAACCGCATGATTGACAATCCGTTGGTTTTCGGTCGAGTGTCCGCTCCAAGACCAAGCCGCCTTCTATTGCTACTAGATTTCCTTCCGAGTCTCGCAAGAATTTCCCCATCGTTTCGTCTATTCGTATTCTTTGTTGATGTGTATATAGAACTTGCTTGCCGTTGCCTTAGCGCTGTTCCACTAACTATAGATGCTTGGCTATGACGACGTTTCTGTTTTTCTTTGATGTCTTCAAAATTCCGTACCTCTATCTCGTCTCCGAATTATTTTTATTGGACGTCGCAGGAATCGAATGAAATTCTTTCTCAATTAAAGCAGTGCTCGCAGTATTCTGATTTAAGATGATGTCCAGATAACCTTTGGATGCCGGGAGGAGATGGTGGTATATATCGGAAAGGAAGGTGGTGATGGGGAGAGGTGTATTCTGCTTCTCATGAAATTTTTAGGTTCACAAGTCAGGAAATTTTGTTCCCTGCGAGCGAGGTGTGCTAACGCAGCATCAGATTGGAGTAGCGACCAAACCGAGTCTTGTTGGCAGAATTCCGAGCCGGCTATAACACGTGACATTGGCTCACAACGACCACTTCCATCAATACTGATCCCCAAAAATCAGTTAGATCCGTTAGATTGAAATGAAAATTTACGATACTACGACTAGCCTTTTGGTACGTCGGACTCGAAGAAAATTCGCACGCCGGGCGAGCTCGTTGCCATTCGAATTCGGATTGAGAAATTGAAACTAATGAATGAAGCACTTTAGTCCCGAGCTTGCAAGAAGTATGCAAACTATCAACCCTTTGAAAACTAACAAGAACCTCTTCGTAATCGACACTAGCGGTGGAGAGGAGGACAATCTCCTTTCCGCACTAAATGTCCGCATGCTGTTTGTAGTTTCAGTGCCATCGAGTTGACTTCCGAGGCGATGGAGGAAACCAAGGAATGATTACAAGGTTACCCTCGTTCTTCCTCGATGTGGGAGCGATCGGCGTCAAAATATATTTCATTGCTTGCCGTAATATTTCTTCCCCTTTGATTTCTAAAATGGAAATCGTGTTGGTTGGCAAATTGGAGGGGAAGGCTGGAGGAGTGGAGTCATCGTCGGATGGGATGGGAAGGAGTGTTTTGCGTCCAAAATTTTGTTTCTCCTTTCCCATGAAAACCTATAATGGATCTTTCTATCCGTTGAGTCTTACCATTTACTCAAAGACCAAAGATTTCAATTACTGTAACGTAACGCAAACACTCACACTCAACAACATCGTGGTGACTCGGATATCTTCGCAACACGAAGTACAGCTAGACAATGAGTAGCGTGATGCCACAGGAATAATAAAATATATCGAGGCGATTGCAAAATTGAGAACTTTTACTCAATTGCGATCATCGAGGACTTTTATCAAACCGCATCATAATTCGAGTCTTCAAGCAATCGAAAAGCAATTTACTCTCAATATGTTGCGAAAGGGAAATAATAAGCTCAATGGTGTTCAAAATCGCCAGACACAAACGACAGGCTATCACGAACGATTGCAACACCTGCCACCAAGTAAGTTATTTTTCTTTCAGAATTATTTGGATATTGGAGACGATATTGTTTCTAACTTAATTAAATCTCCGATTGCGTGGTCATTCAAACTTTTGTAGCTGTTGTCGAGCGAAGACAAAGACAACGAAATACAAGCATGATCAAAAACTTCCTCGACAAATTCACTTGCATGCAATCCAAAATCCCAATTGAGGAGGATGGTGATTTGAGCGTTATATATTTGATCTATGGACGCCGCGATGAGGTACAGCAAGAACTGGAACTCAATCTAGGATACAATGTCGCAATTTGTGAGTGCGAATCTACTGACGATATCGTGGCGAGCGATGAGAAACAACTTCACGTCATTATTGAAAGTGACGATCGACAATTGATCGACGCTGCAAAAGGGACAACCCCCCACATGATGGTAGTCGTTGAAAACGGAATGAACATTCATGAGGAATCAAGAGAGGCAAATTTGATTGAATTTGATTCCAAGATGATGCCAGTTTCTCTCAAGAGCGCAGAGCTCAAGAAGGGAAAATCATCTGCGACAGCAAACAGAGCTGCTATCGCTCGAACTGACGGCAGGGCGAGAGAAAAGACGAATGAATGGGTAGTTTTGGATACGAAAGATGATGAAGATGAAGATACCATTGGTTCTATTGACAATCAGTACGTCGATTGCAAGAGCCCAGAGTCAGAACTATTGACCCACGAAGAGAGAACCAGCCCTAAGGTAACACACGAGAGAGACTACGAAAAGCTTGTTGTCGAACTTGCAGCATCAAAGGGAAAGGTTCGAGGCCTACAGCTGGAAAATGAAATACTCCGTTGTCAACTTAATGGCCTTCAGGGTCGGATCAAGGGTGGAAGACCAGCGGAAACACTTCTCGAAGAAACGAAAACATCATTTGTCACCCTTTCGACTTATGAGAGGCTCTGGTCAATCGCAACCCGAACAGAACGATCGGCTCCAGGGATTTGTAGAATCGCATCCTCCCGGGGCGACGAATTGGTTCAATTCGGTCAATTCCCGATTCAATACCCATGAGCATTACAAAAAATGGCTAGAACTCAAATGTCACGAGCATATGCTTCGAAACACTTCCAGCACAGTTCGTCGCGGTGACAATGAAAATTGCAAACGCAATGTTCAAGATCTACCAATGGATCCTACCAATGGATCAAATCGAAGCTCTTTCGTTGGACTAACCGAATGATCAAGCCGTGGAATCATTTCCACAAGAAAAAGTCCGTACAGCATCTCATATTCATGTTTTGCCAGATAAGTTTTCGGACAATCCTACTTTTGCTATTACGCACGTACTATTATTTATTCGTGGCAAAGGAAAAATAGATATCGAGCTCAAGTATTTGTATACAGTATTAGAACTACGAACTAAGAAACTAGAATGCAATAAACAATTATTATTGATTCTTTCAACCATGTACATCACCAATACAATAAAGAAGTTGCAACGATATGAAATGCATGAGTAGTGATTTCTAATTGAGATAAATGGCCAATCACGGCATCAAAAATAATTTTGGATCTTTATAATCTAGTAGTGTACAATATGATATCGATTCGATGATCGATCCATCCTATGCGTTTCCTATCATGTTCTGTGAACGGAATCAATGATTTGCTTTCGAATCACTGCGTCAGCTTCCTTTGCAAAACATACCATTCCCGTCGTAAATATAGAATTGCGGCTCGTCAAAGAGAGGCAGGCGTTTCGGCTTGTTGCTGAAGGAAGAATTATCAATTACACTTGTGTGGATATCATCCTGTTGGTTCGTCGATTTCTCTACCCCCACCACAACGACACTCCCTCCCGATTCCTGGACACAAAGCATTCCAGGAGCATGGTCCCAGCTGTTGACCCTGCCCGATGATGCTGGGGAGAGCTGCACAAAGCCCGCGACCTGTCCCGATGCAACGGCAAAGTATTTCACTAGTGAACCGCAGCAGAGTTCGGTTGGATTGCACAATGGTCCAAATGGGGCAGGTGGTGGTCGTTGTTCTTTGGAAATACTGCCTTTTTCGCTCGCTTTGGTTTTTGGTCCCATAGAAAGGAGAAATGGCGGGTAGTCGATGCCCGCTTGTTTGGGTTGATTTGATGTTTTCGATGAGGAGGAAGAGGACCACGAATCATTCAGATGTGTGAAATTATAATCCTTGGTGTGCCAGCTGTTGGAAATGTTCCGGGGAAGGTCCAGAAACACATCTTTTTCACGATCATAATACCGTAACCCGTGGTCTTGAACAGCAACCATCACCTACTGAGGATGCTGCTTTTGTCGAAGCGGAGGGATTTCCCAATACCCCTATAACAGCATTTCCGTCGACGCAAAGTGCAAGGCCAATGCAATACTGCTTGTCCTGCAGCAGACCCCTGGTTCCGTCAATGGGATCCAAAATCCAGCTGCGATAGAAGTTTTGTTTTTCGTTTTCTTTGATGTTGCTGTCTTTTCCTTGTCCGTGATCATCTAGAGCATCAAGAAAGTTCTCCATCGTCAGATTTGGATCAAGCGTTCGCGCAAGGTCTAGGGCCATTGATGAGATTCTCTGTTGGCGAGCGTCACGAAGATCCTGCGCGTCTTCTTCTCCCACAAAAGAGACGCGATGATTGTTGGCCAAACATCCATCCTCTTCGTGTTTCTTTAGCGACGAAACTATGTAACCTTGAATTGCATAATCAAGAGCAGTGACGGGCGTTCCATCGGCCTTTGCAAGTGTCGTAGCTTCTGTTGATGACCTTTCGAGCTCTTGTTGTTGTTTTGACTTCTGTTGGTATTCTAAGCAGAGTTTCACGGCGTCACTCACTAATCGAGCAGCGATTCTGGCGTCTTTTGTGTATTCCCCTCCCCATACTTCGTTTGACATTGTTTGTGTGGACGGATTTTCAATCGATGATTTTCGTGCGGTGTTCAAAGAAACGATACACGCCGGAGCATTGAGGATTCTTTTACCGCTCTTCTTGGATGTCGCGAAGAATACGTTTCGAGTGAACGCAAGGCAACTGTGGCAAGCAACAAAAAAGGCCGTTGCGAAAACAACAACAAGAATTCTCCGGCTCCAACCAGCAAAAGCCATTCTATTCTAGATGAATCGAGTTGGCGTCATCGTAATCAAGTAATGGAACTTGGGTTGGTGTCAATCAACATCGTCAAATACAATAATAGAGAGAATATCTCACTTTTGTCCAGAGCCAGAAATAAATTTAAAATCAATGGTTTGACTCTTTCGACTCATTCTTCTCCCGGATATGCATTTCTACGTACAACATTGCAGTACAAAGTCTACGCGCTTGCAGGTGCGCTTCCAGTCGTATTTCTGTATCGAAGTGTGACGCAGTGTCACACTCATAGGCGCACATTTAGGCTTCAAAATTCTGAAAAGTCCCATCCGTTGAGAATGTGCGCGATGCCGGAACAAAAAAGTACGAAAACTCGTCACGGTTGTGTTTTTCTCGACAAAAAGAATCTAGAGGCACTCGATGAAGCTCTGGCAAAAAGGCTTCCGAGTAACACATTATAGTACCTTTTAGCTATAGACTCGCAATACAAAGAGTGCGAGCCTTGAATGCTACAAAGACACAGTTCAAGAGTCAATTCAGCCAAATAGTAGAGAAAGCAGGGGGAACGACAAACCGATCTGGGACTGTTAGTGAGGAATCGATCATGGCTCCGATGATGGCTCCTCTCACCATTGCTATTCACAAGGATCCGGACGGTGTGGATCCTATTTCTCCTCTCCCGGTCCGAGTCAATGACTTTCCAAAAACAAAGACTTCGACTCCGATTCCGAACCGAAATCCCGGAAGAAGGATCGACATGGAGGAGATCAAACGCCAAAAGAGTGAAAACAAAAATTTCGCCAATGTCCAGCGAAAGGTCGAAGCTATCATGTACGAGATGGAAGAGGCTAAGAAACGTTACGATGAGTTGAAGAATGAAGAATCCGTTCAGGATGATTCTTTCCTGACCCATGACCAGCAAATCAAAAACATGGAGGAGCAGATCAAGCTCCTCAACGAACGATTGCAAAAGGAAGAAAACGATCAAAAGGAGCAGCAAAGCAAGGTAGTCGAAGAACAAATGGCCAACACCGAAGAACTCGAGCAACAAGTCATGTTGCAAGAAATGGAAATCATGAACCTCACGGCCGAAATCGAGCAAATGAGACACAAGAAGGCAGCCAACAGCATTGGAGATAAGATTAAGCAACAGGAGGCCAGCAACGCTGCGAAATACGCTGAGATCCAGAAAATGGAAGAAAAGCTCAAGAACATGCAAAACGAGCAAGATGCCTTCAAGATGGCACAGGCAGACATTGTGGAGAAGCATACCGAAGAACAATCAGGATTCGTTGTGAAACCGACTTCGGCTACCTACGATGAAATCAACAAGCTTCAGGATGAGATTACGAATCTTCGTATGCAACAGGAAAAGATCCGTGCCACTTCCAGCTCAAAATCCCAGCCGTGGAATCGGGATCTAAAGAAGCAAGAAGTCGTTGTCACCAAGGAGACAGAGTTGGAGGTTGTGGCCAACAATGATATTGGAGACTACGAGGAACCTGTTGATTCCCAATCTGACAATGAAGAACAGAATATTTTGAGTCTGCCAAGTCTGGAGGGCAAAAACAAAGTTGTCACTTCCGAGTCAATTACTGAAGAAAACAAAAGGGAACCCGTTCAGATCAAGAAATCCAAGTCGCTCGACAGCAACTCGGACACGTCTGCCACTGGTGACTCCTCTTCATCAGACGATGTATCTAGTAAGGTTTCGAAAGCGTCGGCAAAAGAGAATGTCGAAGAGAATGCTGTTGAGATCATGCCAACCGATGATGGGAGCATAGAAGCCATCAACTATACCAGACCAGCACTGAAAAATGCACCAAGTCAATCGTCGGATGACGGAACATTTTCGAGCGAGTCAAACAAGTCGTCGGAAAGCGAATCCTCGCAAAGTGAGGCATCTTCTAAAAGCTCTGGTGGTAGCTCATCAGGGTTCTATAGCAGCGATGCGTCTACTCAGTCCTCTTCCCGAAGCATTCTCGAACAAATTCCCGAAGAAGCGGAAAGCGATTTTGATGCAGAATCGGAAGTCAAGGACGTAGAAACCAAGGATTTGCAAACTGGTAGCTTGATCCTGCGCAAACAACTCAAGGAAACGGAGACCAAATACGAGAGTCTCATGAGCGATTACAAGCAGTTGGTCTCCAAGTCACAGGTGAGAGTAGAAAAGCTTCAGGAAGAGAACCAAAAGCTACGAGATAGTCAGGGTGCCAAATTGAAGAGCACGGCCCAAGACTCCGAAGAGGAAAAGAAATCGCGCTGGCTCAAACAAGAGAACAAAATGCTTCTGACGAGCATGGAAAAGCAAAACGAAGTCTTGGACAAGGCGAACAAAAACTACGAAAAATTGCAAAATGAACATTCGGCTACTATCGCCATGCTCGCGAAGAAGAGTAAACAGTACGACAAGCTCATTTTGGATTTCAGCAATCTTTCTGGAAGTGGCAAGAATAGTGAGGATTACAATCGATTGAGAGCATTGCACGAAACTGTGGTGCTGAAACTCGCCGATATGGGTGAAGACAATGACAGGCTCGAAAGAGAACGTGATGCCGCCATTGAACATCTCGAGCACCAGGATGTCAAGATTCGAGCATACGACGAAGCGATTGCCTCCTTGAACAAGACCGAGTACGATCTGAAGATGTTGGAAAGCGTTCACGAAGAAACCATCGTTGAGCTACAGGAACTAACTGACAAGAACAAGGAGTTGAAAGCCATGCATGACAAGGGAATGGTCAGCGCAGAAGATGCCGAAAAACTTCAACAGGATTACGTCAAGGCTAAGACTGAATTGGATATGATGACAGCGTCAAATAAAGAATTCAACGGCATTCAAGAGAAACTGAATGCATCCGAGGTGAAGGTTGCGATGCTCGAAGAAGAGGACAAGAAAATGAAGGAAAAACTTCTTGCAACTAAACAAAAGTCAAAATCCCGAGCTGATCAGTTGAAGGACGTCATTGCCCAGTACAAGAAATTGAAGGCAGAATATTCCGAAAAGTGTGGCGAGGTCGATCGTCTCAAAGTTGCCGCCGAAGGTGTCGATGGCGGAAAAGGAATGATGGAAATGGAGAAATTGGTCGAATCCGTACAAAAGGCTAAACAGGAAGCCGAGGAAGCGGCAAAGGGCAAAAAGGCCCGGGAAAAAGACTTGAGAATTGTGCTACAACACTACGAGAAACTTCGATCGAAGTACGTTAAAATCCAGGCAAAGCTTGATGCCAAAGATTCCCAGCCCTTCGACGAATCATCGTGTGCCTCCCGCTCCCAACCCTTTGACGAAGCGTCTATGGGTGAAGAAGGAGTGAAGAGCGTTTCAGACGAGAGCAGCAAGCATCAAGAAGAAGTCGAAAATCTAGAAAAGTTGTTGAAGGAATCTAAGGAATCTGTGGTCTGGAAGGATGACAAGATTGTTAAGACTCTGAACGAGCTCAAGGAGGCCAAGAAAAGAATCAAGGCGCTCGAAAGCGATAAGAAGGGCCTTGCAGCCGAATTGTCGGCAGTCAAATCCAAGCTCTTGATGGCCCAAAAGGAAACAGAGAATGCGGAAGAAAAACAAGACAGTGGGCAGGATCAACTGCGAAGCGCTATTGCCAAACACCATCAGCTCCAACAGGTTTACGATAGTCTCCTTAAGAAGTTTGAGGACAGCCGTGCCGAACTTCAAAAGGCCAAGAAAGACTTCAATGTGAAGGAGCAAGAAGAAAAGCACGCTCGAAAGCGCGCTGCGACCGTCTCCACACAATACAAGAAGCTGAAAGAGGACCACGACGTGGTGGTTCAGCGATTGGAAAAGCTCAAGGAGGAAATGACTCCGGCAAAAAAAGCTGAAATCGCACCGTCAAAAAGCTATGAGCCAGCGGAATGCTGAAGAACGGAACGAAGGAAAAATGATGAATTAACGTTCGTTGCAGCCCCCTCCTTGTGATCGAGGACTAGGACTATAGTATTAGACACCGCTGCAATAAATGTATTCGAACTACAAGTGTACACACCGAACGTATAGGAAAAAATGATTGATTAACTAGAACGTTTTCAAAAGTTAGCTTTTTTAAAGTTCCTGCTGAGAGAGTAAACTCAATCCTAACACTACTTCTTAAAAATTGTATTTTCTTAAAAACCTATGTTCATATCATACTTTATGTATGTACAGTATGAGAACTCGTCAGGGGGGTCTCAATCCGATAGAACGTCAGAAGATTCAACAAAATCATTCATCGTGCAAATATAATGCTCATGGATTGATGGATGGAGACAGATGGCCAAAAAATGATGGATCTTTTCATCACATCCTTGTTATCCCTTCATAGAACAAGCAGATCCTATACCCCCTGGGAAGAAGATACGTGGCTCTAAGGTATCAACTGACAAAGCGGGGGAACTCCCAAGAGACCACCGAGATTGCGGCAACGACATTTGTCCAATTGGGGCATTGTGGTGTTGGATTGATCCGAACGGCTTTGGTTCGTATTCGCCCAAAGTGTTATTCATACGTGGGCTATGGACTGCAACATCAAGTGCTCCATGCA